>JZKD02S1408190.1:822846-833126 GCA_000966675.3 Picea glauca | reverse complement strand
CCCATGACTAGGGTTGACATCAATGACAACAACCAATCTTCCAACAATGTTGATTTCAAACTTGATCCTTCCAATTTTCACATGAATACTTTTTGTATGTTCCTTAGGTTTAATGATTCAATTTGGCTTCTTCCTTCAAGCTATTATAATTTAATAACGTATTTAATTCTTATTGTATTGAGAGATGCATTTAGAAGTTTAGGTAGGAGAGATGTGTAATGTGATTCTTATTTAAAATTAACTAACTTGTCTAGATTTATTTTAATCTCAAATCAACCAAACCTCGAGAGGGGTCAAATCTTTTGAGTGCAAACCTTTCATCTAATTTTTTCACTTAAAGGAATTTGATCTCTCTTGACACTTGATAGATATAGGATTTAGATGGATTTAGGATGGTATTTGAAGTCATAAATCTCAATAAAACTAGTGAATAGTTTCACAAATTCAACAATATAAATCATGAAAGTGCAAGTTAAGAAAAAAATTCTTATGAAAACATATCATATTAAAAATGGTGTCATGGAGGCTGTAATTTGTGATGGTAGATATTTTTTTTAAATCTCTTGGCTTGACATCAATTTATGTTAAAAAGGTGTAGTAGATACAAGTAAGGTTGGTAAATATATTCATGAATGTGTGCAGTTAATGGGGATGGCTAGGGTTTCAGGACCTAGTTAGGGTTTGTAGGTCTCAAGTCGATATGAAGTGCAAGGGCTTAAGCTACCTTGGAATTTTGTGTCCATAATCATGGGATATGATGATGAGATTGATTATATCATTGATCCTTTAGAGAAATTCAATATTTTCCTAGTATATATACTATAACATTCATCACTCTATGGAGGGACCAAACCTGGGTAGAGAAGCCATCATGGAGGATCGAATGGGTAGAGGTAGGTCATGGTGAAATTTGGGTTTCATATATCCTATGATAAGTATTTCACTATATTGTCCTTCCAACATTGTTTTTAATGGTGAATTCAATGCACAACAATTATATCTTGAAGGCACAATTATATCCAACCTCATGAAAGTGAACTCATTCCACCTTTTTCTCATGCATTCAATGCTCCATTGTTTTCTTGTTACAACATTTATGTTGTGATTCTAATGTCGAGGTATTCATTGCTTGTGTGGCATGATGAGGTTGAGTCCGAGTGCCAAATCCTAATTCATTCAAGAAGTAGCTAAACTAACTACCTGATGTAGCTAATTCTTTGGTGAGTAGGTTCCATGGTAAGTGGATGAGTGAGTCAGATGTGACAGAATAGTTATGCAAGGCATGGGATCTTGTTCTAGGGAATTCACCAATCTTTAATATACTCACCCAAGGTTGGATGGCATTCCTATTTAGAGCCAAGGATAATACTAGGAAAGTTATGAAATGCTTGGAAATGGGAAGTTGGGACTCGTGCCTGATTTCTAGTCTATGGAGGTGTTTTAGGATATGGGAAAATATTTTGGTCTCTTCATTAAATCTAGTATGAGTTTTGTAGACACTAGTTTGGTTTTCATTGCAAATATTTTGGTTGTTTTGGATTTGTGAGAAGGGCTAGTGGTTGAGATCACTCTACAAAAAGGGACATTCTCCATTATTTAATGATTATATAGCATTAGGGTGCATTTTCATTGTGCATTGTCATAAATAAAGGCACATGGTCATAAACTATGGTGTAGGTCTTACCAAAAAGAGATGGGTGAATAAGGGGAGTGTTGTGTAAGAAATAATGACTCTTTGTGGTAATCTGGGTGGAAAAAAGGTGGAGTATAATCTATGCACATAGTTGATGCTCTAAATTTGAGATCGAATTGATTTCAAAGGAGGGGGGTGCCCAACCTTACCAAAAGGGAGACTATAAACTTGAACATCCTTTCATTGGCAGACAAGGTTTCCTTATCTCCAAGGATAGGTGAGAATGAGAAGGATGTGCTTTTGGATATGCAACTTCCTCCTGCTAAAAATTGTAAGTCCTTGGAAAATCGTGTTCATGTTCCTCCCATTATTTCTAAGGGTAATAATGGGGACCTAGATGTGAAGTTGTGGCCTAATTTTGGTGTTAAAAAAGTCATGATCTCAAAATGGTGTGGTAAGTCTACAAGGAAAACTAAGAGTTGGAAAAAACATTTAGTGGAAGAGGACAAGGTTTTGGTTTCTAATGGGGGGATTTTAGGTGCAAATTCCCACTCTCCTAATATGGTTAGATTCCCCCATGATTCCCTTGGATCCAAAGTGGAGGAGGATAGGGTTTCTAAATGGATATTCAAATACAAGTGTAGTCCAAGGAAGGAGGGTTTCAAGGATTTTAATGGGGATATTGAAGGAGCACTTCATTGTTGATGAATGAATTTATGTGAGAAATTCTCCAGCTTACAAATCTGTGAGATGTGGATCATTGCATCTATGTGAGAAATTCTCTAGCTTACAAACCTGTGAGATGTGGATCATTGCAACTATGTGAGTCTTTCTCTCAGCTTACAAACCTGAGAGAAATCCCCTAAGAAGGGTACGTGGTTCCTTCCTGAGATAGAGCTAGGAACGTAGAGATGAACTCCTCCATTCAGAGAGTTGAGAAGGAATCTAGATGATTATCCAGTGGGAAATATGATCTGTTGAGTTAGATGTGCCTCTGGCTGAGCACAAGGTGAACGTGTGAAATCCCAAAGTGTTGGGTGCATCGTCATGTGAACAGAAATGAAGATGATGTATTAGCCTCCTCTAAGCAGCAAAGTTGACGAGAAGACTCCAGATAATTCTCCTATGTGAGGCAGTGGGAATGACTATCTACAGAGTGGACGTGTCTGTGGATGAGCACAGGTGAACGTTTAAATATCTGGTTCTTTTGTGTAATGCAGTGAACGATAGATATGGAATCCCTATGTTTTTTCCCCTACCAGATGAGCACTACTCGGTGTATCATATCCTTTTCTATATATATTGTTCAATAGTCAAACCTACCTGTAACCCTAATTTTGGGTACATGTCGGCCCCACTTTAATGTGATTAATAATAAATGTAAACGATAATTAATCTGGTTAATATTAATTATAATAATAATTATTATTATTATTGTAATTATGCTTATAATGTGACTTAGGGAGGTCGGCCTTGTTGATCCAATAGACACTTCAGTTGACAGGTTTAGGTTAGTATAAGTAAAAGTAAAATCCTCATTGTGGAAACATATCTTTTTGTGAGTTTGGAAATTTCAGCAAGTACATCTACTTGGGAAAAGGTGTGCACCTCTCTTGGGCACTAGTCTTCTAGGGTTTGAGCATCCTCTTGCGTGCTAGGTATTTCTTGGTGGTGAAGGTCTTTCTCTTGAAGAATATAGAAAAGGATTTGGCTGGTTTTTCTTCCCTTTTTGAGAAGGGTTTCCTAGGATACTTCTTGTTTTCTTGTGCATGGTGTTTCTTCTTGTGATATTGGTCGTTGCAACATTATTGTCTATGGTTAAGTTAAATGATAAAATTGAATGAAATTCATGCTTAAACTAGCTTATTGAAAAATCAAAATGGTATCAGAGCATAGGTCTTGAAGAACCCGTTGCACAAGCATCTACCAGTCTCCTCTCTTTTCTGCAGAACCGTACGACCATCCTAGGGTTTCCATAAAATCTGTACGACCTTCCTTTATGAGGTGTTTCATACCTTAAACACTTAAACGTTGGGGATAATTTTTTCATAGGAGAGTACGAACTCCTCTAGTGCATCTCCAAAGACTCTCAGAGTGACGTTCCAAGAATTTTGAAATTTTGGCCCTAGGGTTTCTAGGGTTTTGCCAATTTCTCCAGAAATTTCAGAATTAGGGTTTCTACAAACTCATTGAAGGAGCTCTTCAGATCACCAGTGTTCTTCTATATTTCAAAGGATTATTTTTTGCAGTAATAAGTCCAATAAAACCTAAAGGTTCTAGCCTAGCCTAGTCATTAGGTTTTCTAGCATAGTTGACAAAGGGTTCTGAAGAATCTTAAATTATGATGAACAAAAACTATGAAGGAAGATAAGCTTGATGAATCAAGAAAAATTCTTGAAATACAAGACTTCAGAGGAAGACTTATTTTGGGTAATACAAAAGGGTTTACTAGAGACATCTATCAATGAATGGAAGGAATATTACATCAGGACAAGGAAGCTAATCACCTACTCAAGCCCTTACACTGAAAGGCCATCTTCAAAATAAAAAAGATGACAAAAGGTGACACTGTGACTCTATTATTCATAAATATCTCATAGGATAGAGATCAGCCAAGAGCCATTGGAGAAATCATATCAACATCCTCAAGTATGCACTTTTATATATTATTTGTATCATTATCATGAGGGAAATTGCAAGAGGAAATAACCTTTGTTGAAGTCATGGATACAGAGGGATCTCAGTGCATTGAGAGGAACAACACACTCAAAGTAAAGACTCCAGGTTTGATTGTTGTAATTTTCATTCCTCTAACCTATATTTATATAAGTTTTCTACATTACAAGTGGGTTATGTAGCTGTGACAACATTCCTTAAATTGTTTTGATTCTAGAGATGTACTCATTATTATACTTTGGGAGATATTATTGTATTGGTTATTTTTTTTTTCTTATTCTAGATAGGTTAACAAGAAAAGGAAGATGTTTATCCTTCAAAAGGAGCCACTTGACTCAGAAGGAGTTAAAACTATTTGAGAAAGAGGAAGAATAAAACCATCATTGAGGAGACCAATGCAATAATGCATGATCAGAATCCTTCTATGATTCTATGGGTAGAAGCATGCATGACACAGTATATGTTCAAAACAAGAGTCTTCACCAGACTTTGAAAAACAAAAATCCCAAAGAAGCCTTCACCAGAGTGAAACCTAGGATTGAACACTTCAGGATATTTGGCTGCCCAGTGTATTTTCATTACCCAAAGAGAATAAGTCCAAGCTACATCCTTTAGAAAGAATTGATACAATGAATCTTCAAAGACATTCCAGATCGACATCCCTATTCAGAGACAGATTGGGATAAGAAGAAACGTTGTCCTTGAAGAAGACATAGTCTTTCAAATACCCATAGAATATTAGATGGAGATTGACAATGAGACAATACATTCTCCCCCTTCAGCAGTCCAGAGGGAGACAAACATTATTCAAGTTGATTTAGTTTCTCCAATTAATATGTTCATAGATATTGCAGTAGGGAATAAAAGGCCTACCTATACTCACTCTGCAAGAGGCAGAGAAACATACAAGCCTCTGAAGGAACATCCCTATAAAGTGAAAGAGATTTTCAAGCTATCCTTAGGTCATGAGCCACTTCGTTGATGTTGGGCCTCCTTCTCTTAGAGAATAAACAAGAGAACAGGTATGGAAAGATTCCATAACAGAGTAATATAAGTATATCTTAAAGAATGATGTATAAGATATTATTCAGGGACCAGAAGTGAAGTCTATGGTAACTTCCAAGTGGATTTATAAGATCAAGCATTCAACTAATGGAAGTGTTGAAAAATACAAAATGAGATCTATAGCCAGAAGTTTGTCATAAACATAGGGAGTTTTCTATGATGAGACACTTGACCCAATGAACCCAATACACTTCCATCCGTACAACCATCCATGAGTTGGAAACTTTATCAAATAGATATATTCTTGATGATTTTGGATTTCAGCAAGAGTGTTGTTGATCCAAACCTATATCATTATAGTGCTGGTTGTTAACTCCCAAAATAAAACCGTCCTTTTGGTTGAATTTTGAAGTGGATAGCATGGCTATCGGTAGTGTCCTCAAGTTATTTTTGAGTTTTTTATAGCTGCAAAAAATTAGGTTTTGGTTTTGTCTTAAAAAATAATTTGACCCATAAAGTCTTCTTTTCCAAAATTTTCATTTTTCACTTTCCACAGCTAACGTGTGTCCAAAAGTTGAGTGTGTGTTGTGGAAAGTGGCGAATTTTAGCAGCTAAGGAGCACTTTCCATAAGTCTTTGCACTGTTGAAAGTGACAAATTTCAAAATGTACAAGAATTAGTTTCGCGGGTCGTGCGCTGTTGAAAGTGCATGCTTTCCGCAGCTAAGTGGTGCTTTTTACAAAGAGGTGCGCTGTTGAAAGTGCATGCTTTCCGCAGCTATGGAACGATTTTCACAAGGTCGCATGCTGAGGAAAGTCAAGACTTTCAACAACTAACAGGGGTTTTCCATGGGGTCATGCACTGGCGTAAGTGGCAAGTATGAACAATTGACAGAGGCGTTTTCCACTGGCCGTTGATGAAGAAAGCGGGAATCACGTGCGTGATATCCACATTTGCAGGTAATGATGATATGATCATCCCACGTCAGGCAAATCCAAATTATGCGCTGATGAGAGTGGGTAATGATGGAAACTCAATATTGCACGCCAAAATAGGATTATGATGTGAATTCGGCTCAGAAACTCACGCTCAACACTCATGGCATCTGAGATGGCAAGTTCAGGTTCAGTAGTGCAGGTACAGAGGAGGTACTGCCGGCCTGACAATATCAAATCAAATTGTGGTTTTCATATCAAACATTGTTCCAGGAAGTCTATTGAAGTTTCATTTGTTTCAAAACAGAGCCGAAGCCTGAACTGCTTTCAATAGCGCAGAACCTTGGCTCGACTGGCAGTTGCAGGGGTTACAAATTGTCGATATTTTCGAGCTACAGAATGGTGAGAAAACGCAGTGGTTCTCTACTCAAGAGAGAGTTGGATAACCTGTCCTTTTTACAAACACATCCTGAAGTCCAGAAGCATTTTTCGAATGCAGGGTGTATTGAATTCGTTGAAAGATTGCAAGTTGGTTTCCACCAGGCTACAACAGAAGCCTTTGCCAAGACTTTCGATGGCAATAAAGCTTGCGTCGGGTCTATGGAAATTAGAGTGGATGAGGCTGTCATTGCCGCAGCTACAAGTTTACCAAGAACTAGTCAGATCTAGTTTAAAACCACTACTCCAAAAAATTTGGATTTCAGAGTTTATCTGAAAGAGGGGTACAGGCACAAAGCATGGAAAAAAGGTATGTTAGTTTCTTATATAGATGAAGAATGGCAGGAATTGTTCAAAGGTATCCAATTTTACATTACCTCGGAGGGAAGATATGATAAAATGATGATGTACCACTTCAAACTACTGGATCATTTCACAGGAAGGATCCCTCTTAACTTGCCTTATTTCCTACATAAAAGTCTGACTAAGGTTTGCAAGAAGATTAGAGATCAACCCTTGAGCATGAAAACTACTCTGTGTCATTTCGGTCTCATAAAATTGATTATCATGGAGGAATTGAAACAACAGGGAAGGAGCTGGGAACATTTCCTATTCTGGGAAGGTTTTGAAACATAGAAGCATATTGCAAATGAACAGGTGAAGAGTTCAAAGAAACAATACTCTCCTCAAAGCAATTCAAGAAAAAGAAGGACCCTGCCAGGACCTTCAGAGGATAGAATTTCTGGAGTAAAGCCCCTCGGGTCGAAGAAAAGGTTAAATTTTGAGGAGACCACAGAGCAGACCACAAAGAAAACCATAGAGCAGAATACAGATCATCCTACACAACAGAGTACAGGGAAGAATATATTAAACTTTCCCTATTCAGATTCAGAATCAGAGCAACAAGATCAATGCCCTGTCACAAAGAGTCCTGAGCAGTCAGCTGAGTGTGCACAGAACTATGAAACCTTCAATCAGACAGAATAGGGAGAATCATCAAAAAACTCCAAATCAAAGAAGTCTCAGAAGATCAAGCATCTCAAGGAGGTAATTGCCCAGGAAGAGGTATTTGAGCGGGTGATTAAAGAAAGGTATAAGAAGTTATCTGATAACTTCGCAAAGACAAATGTTGCGTTTGAAAGATTGGCTAAAGAAAGTGTTAGAGAGAAGAAGAGGAAGAAAAATCTCACCAAAGACTACAACAGCTTGTGGTGGCTTTCCAAACGTCTCAAAAGGCAGATAAGGAGGTTGAAACAAAGACTGAGCCAAAAAACCCATCCAAATCTGAAGGTACTCTCTCAAGTTTCCGTTAATATGCAAGGTGAGAAGTCAGATGCCCACTGATTTTTGTTTGAAATCAAATTTGGGGGGTGACAATTCATTTTGAGCACAATCGGGACTTTCCCCAGTGCAAAGCATTATTTTATGACTCGTTAGCTGTGGAAAGTGATGGCTTTCAACAGCTAACCCACGAAAAATTAAAGGAGTGCGCTGTTGAAAGCTGGAAAACTAATTTTTGAAGCTAAGGACAGGATAGTTCATTCCAAACGGGTTTTGATGGGGCTCCAGTGTATCAGTGGGCTATCAAATCGCGTATAAAGGGTTCAACATCAGGGATTCGAGAGAATTTTGGTAACACATGCAAAACCATTTCCTCAAAAATAGATCATAAACGTTGGAAAATCCAATAGTCGAAGACAGGTGTCCTGCTATTTTTCACCACATTGCAGATACCAGGAGCTGAAAGATGCAGATAGCGATTTTGGAGATTGAAGACAATTCGACTATTAAGTTTAGTTGTTAAAGACTTTATTTTTAAGTTGTTTAGATAGAATTGAGTTGTCTTTATTAAATACAGATCCGTGTTTTTAGGATCTGTATAACTATTTGTAAGAGGCTATAAATGCTTGTTTTTGATATGAAACAAGGGTTCAAACTGGGAAACATTTTCATGCTATTGTATAAACTCTTTTTGCATAAATAAAGTGGAGTTTTCTTTCGTCTGCAATACCAGAATTGCTCATCTTTCATTCTCTGTACTTTAATTTCAGTTTATTTTAGTTCATAAAGACTGTTACCTCTTTGTTGAACTCATAGGATTGAAATTAGAGTATTCCTTGTTGTCTTGTATTAGGCCCTACTTTCACTAGTATTGGCAAATCAAGAATAGTTTTCTCCATACTCTATTTCAATTATTGGATCTGGTTATTGTTTACTGAAAGCACTTTATCTTTAGAAGTGTGATGAGTTGTTTCTTATACAAACTGTTGAAGACCCCATTGTCCCAAATACATAAAAACCATTATTTCTAAGTTACCAAGCACCTTTGGTCTGCAACCACAAAGGGTTTCTTGGAGTGATAACACTGGTGATGAGACCTGATACTAATGAATTATTCAGAAAGTGTTGTTGTTGGATACAAGTAATCCTTGACTTCTTAATTTGAGATGAAGAATCTGAGTATGATGCACCACTTCTTGGGACAAGAAGTATGACAGAGGACGATAGGATTTTTCTGAGTCAAGGAAAATATAAAGTGAAAATATTAAAGAAGTTCAGTATGACAGAATGAAAAATCCACCATGATGGATTTAAAGAAGAATATTGATGATGATTCATACGAGACTAATCCACAACTTATTAGGTCACTAATGTATCTGGTTAACACTAGACTTGATTCATGCCATGCAGTGAATGTGCCGAGTCATTTGATAAGTCAACTGAGATAGAATCACTAGACAATAGAAAAACATGTATTGAGATATATACAAGGGATAGTTGGATATGGCCTAAGATATGCCTCTAGTATGAAATTTGATTTTGTAGGATATGTCAATTCAGATTGAGTAGAAAGTACAATGACCTGGAAAATCACATCTAGCTGATGTTCTATCGTGAAGTTTTCCATGGTTTCCTAATGCAGCAGGAAACAAAACTTTGTAGCCTTGAGTACCATAGAGGCAGAGTATATAGCATCGAGTGTGCAAAGTAATGTGGCTTCACAAGCTTCTAATAGATTTACTTGACCATGAGATGGATCCTATGATAATAACCAAGAGCTGTGATTAAATCTCCTTGAGAACCCTATGTTTCCTGATGGATCGAAATACGATGAGATGAAATATCCTTATATCAGAGATATGATACAGAGTAAAATCGTACACATGCATTACCTTCCTACACATGAGAAGATTGTAGATATCTTCACCAAATTAACTTCGTGAAGAATGGCTCCCTAGTTGAGAGGGAGTGTCGATAACTCCAACCAAGACAAAATTCAAAATACATATGTGTGAGACTTGGCATGATAAATAATGCCTTCTTAGATGAGAGGGAGTGTTGATGAATGCAACTATGTGTAACATCCCGCTCTAGCGCACTAAGAACACTTATTATTTGAGGACACTTGCTCGCAAGTGATCTGGACCCTTTTTTAAGTTAGACCTTATATATTTGATTATGATGTGATTGACAGATGGTATGATGTGTTACTATTCATGTAGACGGGTGCTATTGACTCAGTTTATTGAGTGTGCAGGTCTGTGACCTTGAGGATGCGGAGGCATCGGTAGACCCCCTTGGACTCCGGACTGA
>JZKD02S1408190.1:778888-807624 GCA_000966675.3 Picea glauca | reverse complement strand
ATATCTTGAACAAGAATTAATCAGTTCCTTAAGTGAGATAAAAAGAGAAAGGAAGAAAAACAAGTCACTCAAGGAAGAATTGATCAAACTAAAGGAGGGTTCCCAAAATCCCAACTCTAAAGAATTCCAGTAGACGATTATGAATCTAAAGGTCCAAGTAGAATAAGTTGGAAGGATTGAAGAAACTCTAAAAAACGAGTTGGAAGAAAAATGAAAAAATGAAGGAAAGCTTGGAAGCAAAAATAGTCTCACTAAGGAAGGAACTTCAGAAGAAAGACACGCAACAAAACAACACCAAAATATTGGATGAAATAATCAACAGTCAAAGGCCATACTATGACAAGTCTGTACTAAATTACAAATAAATGCATACTGAGAAGGTTTTGATCTCTATGACAATAGAAAAGGAAGTAGAACAAAGGATTTTTGCAGAAGTCATCAAAGGTCCCATCAAGAAGGAAGAATGCAAGCCTTCAAGGGAGTACATTTGGGAAATGGAGAGAACTCAAGAACAATATTACATAGTAACTACACCACCTAGAAGATACAGAACTCAAAATCAGCAACCAACAATGGAAAGAAATCAAGAAGAAGATTACAAAAGAGTGGCATCATTTAGAAGATCCCTCACACTCAGATACCAAAATATTGTTCTTGGTTTATGTTATTCATGTAACAATTTTGGGCACAAGGCTATAAACTGTAGAGCCTATGCTAAAAATAGAAGCAACTATGAAGGATACTCTAGAATTAATCATGTTAGAAAGCCTCATGAAGCATATAAAATAAACTATAACATTTTTGGCTAATTAAATCATGAAGTAGAATGTTATAAATGCAACAATTTTGGACAGATTGCCAAATATTGCAGATTGATTGTTCCTCCAAAGGAACCGAAGTAGTAATTAAATAGTTATGAACCATCAAGTATATGGAAAAAAAAGTAGGACAAAATGAAAATTGAAGAATGTTTGATTACTATACAAGGCCAAAGAAGAAAAAGTGATAGGTACATTGATAGTGGTTGTTCAAACCATATTATAGGTGACAAGGACATGTTTGTAACTCTAAAGAAAGAAAGAGATGGATCAATTTTGTTTGGAAATGATAAGTCAAGAAAAATTATAGGAAAAGGCATATTCAAGCTTGGAAATAAGGATGCCATGGAAGAAAATGTCTTACTTGTCGAAAATATGAAGCATAATCTGTTAAGTGTGAGTCAAATGTGTGATTAGGGACATACACTTCTATTCGACTCAAGGAAATGTGGGATAAGGAAAGAAGGATCAGTCAAGTTGGTTGTGACAACAATAAGGACTCCAAACAACATATACATCCTAAATGAGAACAAAAAGGAAATATGTTGCTTGGGAAGGGAAAATGAAAGTTGGATTTGGCACAGAAGAATGGGTCATATGAACTTTAACAATCTTGTCAAAATTAGCAGAAAGGAAGTGGTAAGAGAAATGCCTAAAATTTTAAATCTAACCAATCATATGTACAAGCATTGTCTACATGGAAAAAAAACAAGAACTGAGTTCAAAACAAAGGAATAGTCTACAGCTAAACCATTAGAGAGTGTACACACCAATCTATGCAGACCGATGAGAACAAAAGGGATCAATGGAGAATAGTACTCCATGCTACTTATTGATGATTTTACAGGAATGGCTACCATCTGTTTTCTCAATAAAAAGTCAGAGGTATTTGAATGTTTCAAGCAATTCAAAGAGATGGTTGAAAATGAGACTCATTTGAAAATCAAGTGCTTGAGATAAGACAATGGAGGTGAGTTCACATCAAAAGAATTCATGGAATTTTGTGAAGATCATAGAATAAAAAGGAAATTCCTAATGGCTTGGATACCTCAGCAAAATGGAGTCTTTGAAAGGAATAAAAGAACTCTATAGGAGATGGCCAGAATCATGTTGAAAGAATCCAAGTTGAGTAATATATTTTGGGTACAAGCAATACATATAGTCGTTCATAAAGAGGATCCTCAGATATCTCAAAGGAACAATAGAATTTGGATTGTGGTATCTGAAAGGGAATGAGATGACTATTTTTTTCTTACACAGATCCATATTGGGAAGAAAGCATTGATGATAGAAGAAGTATTGGTTGAGCAGCCTTATACTTGGGTGATTATCTCGTGTCCTAGTTAACTAAGAAGTAGTACTTAGTATCCTTGTCTAGAGTAGAAGCATAATTTATTACAGCAGCAACATTTTGTACTGTCCTCTGGATGAAGTAAACCCCGCAAGACGTACAAGTAGAACATGGCGAGCCTATTTCAATATTTTGTGACAATACCAGTGCTATAAGTATCTCCAAGAATCCAGTGATGCATGCCAAGACCAAGCATATTCCTATCAAGTTCCACTTCCTATGGGATCAAGTCGCAAAGAAGAATATCAAGTTGGAGTACACTGGGAAAAAAGAATGAATTGCATATATCTTCACCAAACATCTCCCAAGAGAGACATTTGAGTATCTTCAACAGAAAATTGGAGTAGTTTCTGCCCCACAATGATCTACACGACATTTTGCAAAGAATACAAGGGGACAGAAATCATCAAGGGAGTTACCATTTTCCATTGATGTTAAAGGGTGAGAGAAAGAAAAAAATCATGAAGAGAGTGGAGCACATAAATACACGGGGAGCATGAGTGTTGCTATAACGCCCCCATCATTACGACTACATGCGATGCAAAGAAAAAAAAAATTTATTTAAGCAGGAAGACAATCGACGACAACATTTAAACAATGGAACTTGACAACTAGCACTACGCCCGCCAATTGGGCAATGAACAATAACCATCAATCCAACACAACAACTTCGACGACTAGTAACTAGAACCTTCTTGGTGTATATGAGACAGTCACAACAAGGTTCCAAACAAGTACCACCATAAACACAACAGTCATCATCCACCTCGGGAGGTGCACGATCCTATCCCAGGTGTCATATGCGCTTATTGATAAACACACAGAATAACCCAATCATAAGGGATCATGTCATCGCATTGCGACCAGTGCATCAGGAACCCCTGCGCGACCAAATACTTCTAAACTATCCACCCAACATCAAATCCAATGTTCCTTAAATCCAAATGACACTGGTTACCAAATGTGACGTCGTACAACGAAGTCGCTCTAAAAATTAAGCAAAAAGGGATGCAGGGTGACCATTCAATACAAGTTAAGTTGAGCAACCACTAGAAGTATTTCAATAGCAAGTTATCACCATAAGGACTAAGTCAAGCATGTCGTAACCAACTCAACGATGTTACGACATAGTACATCTCTTCCTATAAACACCCATTCACCCCTTCAATGGCACAATGAAGAATATCACAATTAAATGATTCATTATTGTCATTAATAATGATTTTACCATGTGACCAGACCTCCCTTTAAACATGACTCCCCAAACATCATACAGAAGGAAGAAAATTAAGATTAGTTAAAATAATTTACCAGCAGCGTAATGGAACACCCTGACTAAAAATTCATGTTCCAAACTATACTAACATGTTTACTCATCAAGCATCAAAAGGGAATCCTCTAGATAAAAATATAAGTTCCTTGGGGTTAATGCCCAACTCAAAATTTAAGTTCATAAGGGTTCCAATCCACTTAGACAGGGTAAGTGCCAGTTTATCTCTTAACATCGCGACGTTTTAAGTTCTGAACAAGGTTTCCAAAAGGGAAGGGAAACCGTTTTCTTTCACTCGGTGGCATAGGCGCCTAAATTTTGGGCAGTGACTGCCTAAACTTGGCACGGTTTTGTAATAGAATAGTATAAAAATACTTCAGAGAACTGACAACTAAAACTAGTGGGAGAATTTACTTCATCATAACCTTACAATCAAACCACATCTAACAACTTAATTTAATGATAATTCTAAATACAAAAGGGTGTCAGTTGAGATATCATATAGGTGTTGGCTTGAGTTAAAAACTGGCACGACATCTCACACAGAATTTAGCTGATTACAATTTTAAAATAAGTGTCAAATTACATGCATACTCAGGAATGAAATACCTTTCATGAGCTTGCTGAAGGATACATCCAAATTCTTGGGTAACATCTTGGATGCACAGTGCTCTTTGCACAAACGTTACTCAGCAAATCCTCTTTTAAAAGGTTATCCAACAATAGTTTAAGAAGAAGGCATTTACATAAAACGTCTAAGAAATAATGAGTTTTGTTGTCTATAAAGTAATAACTTCGATGTCTATCATATTAATTCGTAGTCACACTGTATGTATCAAATTGTTTACAATAAAAACGTTGTCATTACCAACACAGCCTACCACATAATCGTTGTCAACACAGCTTACAACGCTTGCAACCCAAATTGCCTTCTCACTCAGAACGTATTAAATTCGTTGTACCCACTCGCAGCCAATAAAGTAACCCAATCATACCATATTAAATTGTTATGAAAATGAAATCAACGTTGTGGTAAATAACATTTACCGAGTGGACAAATATCGCTGAGTGGATGAATTTACTGAGGGAATAATTATTACAAAGGCACTATTAATGTGGGAATAATTATTACCCAGTCACTAATGCACTATTACATTGCCAATCACGAAGGAAGATGAGTCTGCACGGGACCCAAAGGTCATGCTCTATGCATTGTTTTACAATCAATTCCATTGGATTCGATTTACTCAGGTTACTTCTACACCCGCTTTGGCTCGGTCCTGTGTCTGTCAGTCAGTATAATCAATGCAATCCAAACAAACAGAAAAAGTGTTCAACCGCTTACAGATGTTGTGCATGGTGAGAAGGAATGAAAACTGATCTAGCTAGTTACTATATCGTTGTCTTAAGAATTCGCCATCTTAGGAATTCAATGTTTAAAACTGGACCTATATCATATCACTGAGATTAAATAGGATAATGTTGTGCTTGTGGTATCGTTGTTACTTGTGATATCGCATGGGTAGTATGATATCTCTGTGCAAAACATAAATAATAATAATTGTTGTATAATGATATTTATTGTATCATAAATAACAATGATTTTGTTGTATAATAATACAAATAATAATTATATTTATTGTAAAACATAAATAATGATGATATCACTGCATAATAAATACAAAAACGCAGCTATATATGATAACGCCAATTAACGCAGTAATATGATAAATTCCATTATCATATTACTGGACTTTAGATGATACACAGATATTTTACTCAGGGCGCAGACATATCAAGCACAGATATACAAATTCTCATTGTATTTAAAAGCATAACCTTACTGTCATTCAAGGGGGGAAACGCAGTCTATATATAAAGTAAAAGTTGTCATTCAAGTGGACAAAAATGTTGAGTTTTCTCCAATCAAGAGATGGGAACTGTCATTAGAATTGCAGAAAATAAAATACCATCCAAAAACGCAGAGGTGATATAAAAACACATAGAGTATTAAGTTGTTCACAGAGAGAAATAGCAAACCATAGGTAGAGATATTCAATATCAATAAGGCGTAAGACAATCATTCAACCATGAATCAATCATGAGGGGTAGACAGCTGGGCAAAAACATCATTCGCTCATCATCCACGCAGAGAAAAGCAGGGCATTAGAATCTATAGGTCTATTAACACCGAAGTGTCGATTGTCGATTTGGCTCTTGGCCCACTGCTCAGCCGTGGACTAATGGTCTAGGGATGAGGATGAAAGATAAAGAAAAATCTCTTCATAATAATCATTAAAACTAAACATAACAGTCATAGAAATCAAGATCGGTGGCCAAGGAAATCAATTTGATGCAGTGAGCGTAAAGCTATGATGACTTTAATTCTCTATTAAAAATGTTAAGTAAAACACTTTTCTTCACACAATAAAAGTACAGAAATGAAAGTGCATGAACAATAATTATCTACCATTCAAATAATTGCAAGCCTACCATAGCCCAAGGTGACAACTCTGATTCATTGTCCTGCGTGCTCCACCCAGCTCCCGCTTGCCGACCGATGTGACTTCACCGGTAACTACCAGCTAATGCTAGGAGTACTCTTCTTCCCCCTTAGCCCCTCGAGACGCAAAGGGGTCACACACACTCTAACAAAGAACAACTAGCTCACAGCTCGCCTCACAAGGCTGAGCTACCACTCGTTAACCGAGCTGGGTATCCCAACTCCCACAAGATAAGTCAGACAAGTCAAAAATTCTACAGCGTAATGTTAAGCATGAAGAAGAAATCCATAGTTCTCCTCCTTCATCCCTTTTATAGAGTTTCTAAGGGATTTTTTTCCCTTAATTCCCATTTAATTTATTTTTCATTAATTAAATTCAGAAAAACCTCTCTGTACACATGTCACCCATCCCCCCAGTTCCACCATAAATTAATTTCATTAATTATTTAATTACTCTTATTTCTCTCACCCACCTAAAAGCATTCCTAAAATCTCTCCTTGGTGTCCCCATATTCCCTTACACATTTTAAAAGACTTACGCCCTTACTAAATTCCTAGTTGAGTTCAATCTATAAGGTTCTTAAAGGCAATATTCCTTACTAAATTAGTCATTATGCTTTTTCCTTACGTTTCCCTTTTTCTTTATGTTTCCCCCTTTTCCCCTTACTTTCCTATTTCTTTTAAGTTTCTCTATTTTCTCTTTTTATTTAAAACTTAATTTAGTAAGTGTAGAAAAAATACATTTTTACCCCTTTTTCTTTTTAATTAATAATTTTTAATTAGAAAATGAAGAAAAACAATCAATTCCCTTTTAAATTTTAATCCCTCAATATAATTTGATTTTAATAAATTAATTGAATTCTTACCCATTTCTCGTCACATGTTTAATTATCATTATCATTATTATTTTTACCACAAGTATCACTTAGACCTAGATTTTAATTTCACAAGGTTGGGCGACATTATATTAGGAAAATTGTTTTTAAATCTCGCTTATCAATTGTTCTAAGGTCGTCTAGGTTTATTCATGTATTAGCTAACAACGTGGCATGCCCTTCAGGATGCACTAGGTGCTCCAAGGGTGCCACTCACCTCATTCTATTTTCCTTGCGTGTTGTGTCCTTCAGGACGAACTGCGTGCTCTAAGGGTGCCACTCACCTCTTTTTGTTTTTTTGGCGTGTCGTGCCCTTCAAGACGCACTACGTGCTCCAAGGGTGCCACTCGCCTCTTTCCATTTTTCTGACACGATGTGCCCTTCAGGACACACTATGTGCTCCAAGGGAGCCACTCGCCTCTTGACTAACTTGGTAGACATAAAAAACCCCTGGAGTCAATACTCTGTCAAGTGATCTTGTGGGAGACTAAGGGCCTCTAAGGAATAAGGCCCCTACCTTATTGTGTGCCCCTTAGAATCATCGTGAGTGACTGTTGTAGTCTGCCCTCAAGACATCGTGAGTCTTCTCGAACTAGGTAATCGTTAACCTACATATCGAGCCACAACGAGAGTGCTAGTAGACTGTGGTAGGGATTCTATCCACACCTCTGCCTCAGGTCTCTGGTTTTCGTGCGTGACCCCTCTACTCCACATGTGAGTCTGGTCGGAAAGCTATCGTAAGCCTGCATCATCAATAAATCATGTCAGCAATAATAATCAATCATCATAACATCTAATCATATGTACATATGTCATATCTACAACAATCAACCCCAATAGTTCACTCCCTGACTCGATCCGGAGTCCAAGGGGTTTCATTGATGCCTCTGCATCCTCGAGGTCCAAAATCCTACACACTCAAGAGAACCCAATCAATAGCACCTGTCTATGTAAATACACAAAATAACATATCCATAATGCCTCATAATCATAATCAAACAACCAATAGTATAATAATCTGGATCACTTGCAAGAAAGTGTCCTCAAAGATTACGTTCTCTCAGTGCATGCAAGAGCAGGATGTTACAGTTGCCATCAATACCAAAGGGGGAGATTATTGGAAAATTAAGTTTTCAATGATGTCAACTAGAAGTGATGGGTGTACTTGAAAAAGTATCCAAGGTGATCCCCTTGTGGCGTAGCTTTAAGAATGGTCCTCATGAGAATATTCTTTGAAGAAGTATACAAGAATCCCTTGAAGTATGGTTAAGTGGTTAAGTAGTTATGAAGCCCGAGAGGTGTGGTCCTGAAGTCTGGAGTTGATTGGAGGAAAAGAGTATGAAGGACATTGTAAATACATGCAAAGATCTCATAGATGGGTATTCATCATCATGTCATTTTCAATGGTAGGTGGAACTCCATGTGGTTCCTCATGGTTGAGGAATTATTCCCTCTTAAAGATGAGGCCTTGAAGTATGGGAAAAAATCCCTCAAACGGTTGCAACAAGAAGTTACAAGTCAGCCCCAAAATTAATTAAAGAAGAAAAGTTGTTGCAAATAAAAAGTTATAGTTCGGATCAATCAAATCAAGTAAAGGAATTAATTGGAAGGGTATAAATATGTATCAAAGATCCTCTCATAACGATTAATCAATCATGCAAGTATGTGATCTCTTAGTGAATATGAGGTAGTGGAGGAGTGCGAAGAACGAAGTCTTGGAGCTATAGATTGGATAAGGTTTTCTGGTAACCCTAATTGAGGATACCCCCACAGTTTAGGTATAGGGTGTCCCACAAGGCCCCCACAGGGTGCATAGTACTTGCCATGTGAGGCCACGTGAGTTGACCAGTCTTTTCCAGCGAGGGTGAAGTAAAGTTTGATGAAGATGTTATCTTCTCGATGTTGAATTTGAGGAAGGTTTTTATGGTTTGAGATCTATGCACTAAGTTCTTTACATGATAATAGGTATGGTTCTCTATATGTTTTGATGTTCATTCTTGCGGCATATCTTGGATATTTTGGTATATGCTTAAGGCATATCTTAATGATTATGGTACATTGTTTGAGGCATATCTTAGATGGTATGGAACATGCTTGAGGATTGTATATTGGATACTTTTTCACATGGTTTGAGGTGTGTTTTGGATATCTTGGCACATGCTTAATGCATATCTTGGCACATGTTTTGATGTATATGATGGTGATCTTGAGCACATGATTTGGAGATGTCCTTTGGTGATATTGGCATGAGTTTGATATGGTTATTGGTATGGATCTGGTTTTAATGATGTTGATGTATCAGTATCAATGATAGTTATAATGACCAGATGAGTATGATTTTGATGATGATGATGTATCAGTATCAGTCACAGTCACATTAATAGGTTGATTTTGGTTTTAATGATGATGACAATGTATCAATCACAGGTCGAGTCTCACAATTATTTTTCAGGGAGGAAGGAAGGGGCAATGAAAGGGGGTTGGAGCCTCATTCTGATTGGAGTCATAGAATTCAGGGAGTCATATATTCCTTCAGGTTGGAGCTTGTAAAATAGGGGGTTGGAGCTAGAGAATCTAGGGAGTTCTAGCTTCCTTTAGGTTAGAAGTTGTAAATTAGGGGTTTGGTGCATCCTTCCAGTTGGTGCTGGAGAATTTTAGAATTTGGTGCTTCCTATGAATGTAATCTTCTGATATATAACAAATCATTTCATGTTTTTCTCCCATTTGGGTTTCCATGTAAAAAAAAAATGTACCATGTTTTGCAGTTACGTGTTTATGGTATCTTGAACACAATCATAACTGATAAATTTTTGATATCTTAAATGCTTGCATATTGTGATTAAAAGTGATAAAAAGTGCCTAATACTAATTTACCCCCCTCTTAGTATTCCAACAACTGGTGTCATAGAATGTGCTTCAGAAACAATCTAACCACTGAAAGGTATATCATGGAGTGCACTAAGAATGGAACGTCAGCGTTTGATGGTCAGAACTATGCCTTTTGGAATAAAAGGATTAAAACATATTTGTAGGCACAGGGATTTGATGTTTGGAAAGCAGTGTTAGATGGATACAAGGCACCTACCACTCCCCCAATAGATAAAGATGGAAAGAATTTTTTTAAAAACAATTCAAAGGCTACTAATGCAATTCTGAGTGGCCTGGCTAGCACAGTATATGTCAAGGTTGTGCATTGTGACTCTCCAAAGGATATTTGGGTCAAACTTAAAAATATTTACGAAGGAGATGCCAAAGTCAAAGGGGCCAAAATACAAACTTATAGAGGTCAATTTGAACAACTAAAGATGAAAGAAGATTAATATATTGTTTCTTATTTTCTGTGAGTTTATGAAATAGTGAACATTATTAAAGGATTAGGAGAAGAAGTTAAA
Organism: Picea glauca; assembly: GCA_000966675.3. Lineage (NCBI taxonomy): Eukaryota > Viridiplantae > Streptophyta > Pinopsida > Pinales > Pinaceae > Picea > Picea glauca. The sequence continues at coordinate 797,415 of JZKD02S1408190.1, read as the reverse complement.
GAAACAATAATTGTTCAAAAGGTATTAAGGTATCTTCCAATGAGATTTGATCCTAATATTTCATCCCTAGAAGAAAAAGAAGAACTTGCTACGTTGAGAATGGACGAGTTACATGGAATCCTTACAGATTATGAAATGAGAATAGAGCAGGAAAACCCATCTAGCAAGGAAGCAGCTTTCAAAGCATCCAAGAAGACATGGAAGAAGAATAAGAAAAAATAAAATACAAATTGTAGTTGCAGTGATGATTCAGATGAAGATGAAGAAATGGAAAACTTTGTAAGGATGTTGAAGACAGGAACTGGAAAATGAAAAGGCAAGATTCCTTTAAAAAAACTTAATTGTGGTAAAATTGGTCATTTTGCTATTAATTATCCTTATACTAAGAATTCATAGAGTGATGAAGAAGAAGTTCCCAATAAACAAATAAAATACCTAAAGGAAAATAAAATAAAAGTATTCAGTAAAAGTCTCTACTCAAGAGAAGATAGTTCATCATCTGATGAGGATGATGATATTGACAGTGACTCAAAAAGAGTACTCTTTATGGAACTTGAAAATTATGAAGAATATTATGAAGAAGAATTAATCAGCACCTTAAGTGAGCTAAAAAGAGAAAGGAAGAAAAAAAATCCCTCAAGGAAGAATTGATCAAACTAAAGGAGGGTTCCCAAAATCCCTACTCTGAATAATTCCAGCAAATGAATACGAATCTAAAGTTCCAAGTAGAAGACTAGAAGGATTGAATAAACGCTCAAAATCTAGTAGGAAGAAAAAAAAAATGATGGAAAGCTTTGAAGAAAAAATAGTCTCACTAAGGAAGGAACTTCAAAAGAAAGACATGCAACAAAACAACACAAAAATATTTGATGAAATCATCAACATTCAAAGGCCATACTATGACAAGTCTAGACTAGGATACAAAAAAATGCATACTGAGATGGGTTTCAACTCCATGACGATAGAAAAGGATGTAAAATAAAGGAGTTATGCCGAAGTCATTAGAGGTCCCATCAAGAAGGAAGAGTGAAAGCCTTCAAGGGAGTACATTCGGAAAATGGAGAGAACTCAAGAAGAATATTACAGAGGAAGTATGCCACCTAGAAGATATAGAACTCAAAATCAGCAACCAACAATGGAAATAACTCAAGAAGAAGATTACAAAAAAGCAACACCATTTAGAATATCCCTCACACTCAGGTACCAAACTATTTTTCTTGGTTTATGTTATTCATGTAACAATTTTGGACACAAGACTATAAAATGTAGAGCCTATGCTAAGAATAGAAGCAACTATGAAGGGTACTCTAGAATTAATCATCTTATAAATCCTCACGAAGCGTATAAGAGAAACTATAATAGTTTTGTCTCCTTGAATAATGAAGTAGAATTCTATAAATGCAACAATTTTGGACACATTGCCAAACATTGCAGATTGATTGTTCTTCCAAAGGAACCAAAGAAGGAATTCAATAGTTATGAACCATCAAGGATATGGAAAAGGTAGTAGGATAAACTGAACATTAAAGAAAGTTTGATTTCTTTACAAGGCCAAAGAAGAAAAAATGATTTGTACGTTGATAGTGGTTGTTCAAACCATATGACAAGTGACAAGGACAGGTTTGTAAATCTAAATGAAAAAATAGATGGATCATTTTTGTTTGGCAATGATAACTCAGCCAAAATTATAGGAAATTTAGGTACAGTCAAGCTTGGAAGTAAAGATGCCATGGAAACAAATGTGTTACTTGTCTAAAATATGAAGCATAATCTACTAAGTGTGAGTAAAATGTGTGACTAGGGACATACACTTCTATTCGACTCAAAGCAATATGAGATAAGGAAAGAATATCAGTGAAGTTGGTTGCGACAACAATAAGAAATCCAAACATATACATCCTAAATGAGATCGGAAAGGAAAGATGTTGCTTGGGAAGAGAAAATTAAAGTTGGATTTGGCACAGAAGAATGGGTCATATGAACATTGAAAATCTTATCAAAATTAACAGAAAGGAAGTGGTAGGAGAAATGCCTAGAATTTCAAATCCATCCAATACTATGTGCAAGCACTGTCTACATGGAAAACAAATAAGAACTGATTTCAGAACAAAGGAATACTCTACAACTAAACCATTGGAGCTTGTACACATCGATCTATGTGGATCGATAAGAACAAAATGGATGAATGGAGAATAGTACTTCATGCTACTTATGGATGATATTACAAGAATGACTGCAGTCTATTTTCTCAAGAAAAATTCAGAGGCATTCGAATGTTTCAAGACATTCAAAGAGATGGTTGAAAATGAGACTCATTTGAAAATCAAGTTCTTGAGATCAAACAAAGGAGGTGAGTTCACATCAAAAGAATTCATGGAATTTTTTGAAGATCATGGAATAAAAAGGAAATTCTCAACAACTAGGAAACCTCATCAAAATGGAGTCGTTGAAAGGAAGAACATAACTATATAGGAGATGGCTAGAACCATGTTAAAAGATTCCAAGTTCAGTAATATATTTTGGGTACAAGAAATACATACAACTATTCATAAAGAGGATCTTTAGATATATCAAAGTAACAATAGAATTTGGCTTGTGGTATTTGAAAGCGAATGAGTTGACTATGTTTGCTTACATAGATGTAGATTGGGCAGGAAGCATTGATGATAGAAGAAGTACTATTGTATTAGCCTTCTACTTAGGTGATTGTCTAGTGTCCTGGTTAAGTAAGAAGTAGTCCTCAGTATCCTTGTCTACAATAGAAGTAGAATTTATTGCAGTAGTAGCATGTTGTACTCAATTCCTCTAAATGAAGTAAACCATGCAAGATGTACAATTAGAATATGGCGAACCTATTTCAATATTATGTGACAATACCAGTGCTATAAGTATCTCCAAGAATCTAGTGATGCATTACAATACCAAGCATATTCCTATCAAGTTCAACTTTCTATGAGATCAAGTCACAGAGAAGAATATAAAGTTGGATTACATTGAGACAAAATAATAGATTGCATATATCTTCACCAAACCTCTCCCAAGAGATACATTTGAGTTTATTCAATAGAAAATTGGAGTAGTTTCTTTCCCACAATGATCTACATGACATTTTTCAAAGAATACAGGGAGAGAGAAATCGTCAGGGGAGTTATGTTTTTCCATTGATGTTAAAGGCGGAGAGAAATCGTCAGGGGAGTTACCCTTTTCCATTGATGTTAAAGGGGGGGAGAAAGAAAAAAATCATGAAGACAAGGGGAGCGCATAAAGACAGGAGGTGCATGAGTGTTTCCATCAATACCAAAGGGGGAGATTGTTGGAAAATTAGTTTTCATTGATGTCAACTAGAAGTAATGGGTGTATTTGAAGAAGTATCCAAAGTGGTCCCCTTATGGAATAGCTTTAAGCATGGACCTCACGAGAAGACTCTTTGAATAATTATACAAGAATCCCTTGAAGTATGGCTAATTAGTTATGAATCCCCAGAGGTGTGGTCATGAAGCTTGAAGTTGATTGGAGGAAAAGAGCATGAAGGACATTGTAAATACATGAAAATATCTCATAGATGGATATTCCTCATCATCATATTTCCATAATTAGGTGGAATTACACGTGGTTCCTCATGGTTGAGGAATTATTCCCTTTTAAAGATGAAGCCCCAAAATATGGGAAAAAATCCCCCAAACGGTTGCAACAAGAAGTTACAAATCGACCCCAAAATTAATTAAATAATGAAAGTTGTTGCAAATAAGAAGTTACAGGTTGGCTCAAGTAAAGTAAAGAAATTACTTCGAAGGGTATAAATACATATCAAATAGCCTCTCATAATGACTAAGCAATCAATCAAGTATGTGATCTCTTACTGAATCTGAGGTAGTGGAGGACTGTGAAGAAGGAAGTCTTGGAGATGTAGATTGGAGAAGGGTTTTTGGTAACCCTAATTGAGGATAGCCCCATGGGTTAGGTATAGGGTGTCTCGCAAGGCCCCAACAGGTTTCACAACACTCATCATGTGATGCCCCACGAGTGGACCGGTCTTGTCCAGTGAGGTTGAAGTAAAGTTTGATGAAGATGTTATCTTCTTGATGTTGAATTTGAGGAATTTTTTGTTGGTCTAAGATATATGCACTAGTTTCTTTACATCATAATAGGTATGGTTCTCTATATGTTTTGATGTTCATACTTGCGACATATCTTGGAGATTTTGATATATGCTTGAGGCATATGTTAATTTTTATGGTACATTCTTTGAGGCATATCTTGCATGGTATGGCACATTCTTGAGGATTGTATATTGGATACTTTCGCACATTGTTTGAAGTGTATTTTGGATACCTTGGCACATGCTTAATGCATATATTGGCACATGGTTTGTTGCATGTCATGGTGATCTTGAGAACATTATTTGGAGATGTCATTTGGTGATCTTGGCATGAGTTCTATGTGGTTATTTGTATGGATCTAGTTTTAATGATCATGGTGTATCAATATCAGTGATAGTTAAAATGACCAGTTGAGTCTGGTTTTGATGATGATGATGTATCAATATCAGTCACAGTCACAGTCACATGTTGATTTTGGTGTTGATGATAATGATGTATCAGTGACAACAGAAATGACAGGTTGAGTCTCATAATTAAGTTTCAGGGAGGAAGGAAGGGACAACGAAAGGGGGTTGGAGCCTCATTTCGATTGGAGTCGAAGAATTCAGAGAGTCATATATTCCTTCAGGTTCAAGCCTGTAAAATAGGGGGTTGGAGCCTCCTTCCAATTGGAGCTGGAGAATTTAGAGAGTTGTAGATTCCTTTAGGTTAGATTATGTATTCAAGGGGATGACGCCTCCTTCCATTTGGTGATGGTTAATTTTGGAAGTTGGTGCTTCCTATGAATGTAATATTATAATATATAATAAATCATTTCGGGGTTTTCTCTCATTTGGGTTTCCACGTAAAATTGTTGTGTACCGTGTTTTGTGGTTACATGTTTATGGTATCTTGAATAGAATCATAAGTGATAAATTGTGTATATATTAAATTCTTGCATATTGTGATTAAAAATGCTAAAAAGTGTCTAATATTGGTTCACCCCCCTCTTATTATTCCAACAATTGGTGTCAAAGCAGGTACTTCATAAACAATCTAACCAATGGAAGATAGATAATGGAGTTCACTAAGAATGGAACGTCGACATTTGATGGTTAGAAATATGCCTTCTGTAATAGAAGGATGAAAAAATATTTGTAGGCACGGGGAATTGATGGTTGGAAAGAAGTCATATATGGATACAAGGAACTTGCCACTCCCCCAACAGATAAAGATTGAAAGAAAAATGTTGAAAACAATTCATAGGCTACGAAGGCAATTCTGAGTGGCCTAGATAGCACAATATATGTCAAGGTTATGCATTGTGACTCTACAAAGGATATTTGGGACAAACTTCAAAATATTTATGACGGATATGCCAAAGTCAAAGGGGCCAAGATAAAAACTTATAGAGGCCAATTTGAACAACTGAATATGAAGGAAGATTAAGATATTGTTGCTTATTTTCTACGAGTTGATGAAATAGTGAACGCTTTTTTTTTTTTGGTAATTTAGGTTTTGTATTAGATCCTGATAAAAAAAACATATGTATGAGAGTTATCTGACTACCTGGCATTAGCACCCAATTGGGAAACCACTTATTCCAGGTGTCCAAAGTCAAAAGAGGGGTAACGATGCCCAGTTGGGAAACCACCATTGCCAGCTATCTAGTATTATGGCCACTCAGGGCCAGGTGTCCAATGCAAGAAGGCATACATTCTACTTTGCCACGCAGGGCCGAAAAAAGAAGAAAAAAGACTAAGAAACAGATACAACATGGGGAAATTTTAGTGACCTAGACCAAGACGCGGTCTGGCGTAGACTTGTGCTACCTGTGCCTTCCCTTTTTCTCGATCTGCCATGGCCCTTCTCAAGTCTTGTAGAAATTCCATCACATTATCCACCCTTCACCATATATCATCTTCCCTGGATTGCACTTCATTCATGGTTGTTTTTATGTCCTTCAACTCCTATTTGATACTGTCAAGAGTGGTCGAGAGCTCTGTGTCCCTGAAAATCGAAGGAGAAGGCCGGTGGGAAATAGGGGAGGAGGAAGAAGAGTTTAGGTGAGGGGAGGAGGGAGAAATTGTGGGGGTGGGATGATGGGGAAATGGGGGAGGTGGCACATAGCCAATTGAATTACCCATCAGATCAAACAATTACACTCTACAACTGAAGGGGTTTGAAAGTGGGGATAGGCCAGTTTTAGGGTCCACTTTCGAAATTGATGGAGAAGGGATGACTAAGTGGGTAAGGGGAGGGGGAGAGATTTCTTATGAAGGCTAGGCATCCATGGGAGCCAGAGGAGGGAGAGAATTTGAAGTGCAGTGTGGGAAAAATCTTGGAGAAGGGTTCTGGGCCATGCGTGACTGAACTGAAGGAGGAGGTTCCCTGCCCCAGGCTCGATACCAGGCCACACCATGCCTTTATATAACCCTGAGCCGTGGCATGAAGGGAGGGTCTACGTGCACCATAAGCCATCCGTATGGAGGGTAAACACCAACAAACTCCAAAATTTTCCATACAGAAATGCACCAGATCGAAGGATCATAGCTATGGGTGAAATGAGCTTCCGAGAGGTTGCTTCGAAATAAGGGAGCATGAGAGAACTATGCAAACTGGCTTGGAGGTGACCGGTAAGTCTCGTCGTGAAGCACCATGAATACTCGCATGAGGGAGGTAAGGTGTTGAAGTATGTATATTTTCGGATGCACATGTGGGAGGTCAGGTGATGGTGGGGAATTTTCTAGCCAACAAGTGCCCAGGTGATGGGACACGAGTCTGCTTTCCCTGGACAAGTGACTTGGCCGAGTGGCTCTTTCTTGCAAGTGTGGATGTGACATGGGGTTGCCACCTGTGGCCATGTGGCCTATTTGGGTGGCTCGTTGTGGTGTTGCATCCTTCATGATCAAATAGGCACCCCATCTGGGGATGAAATAGTGAATGTTATTAAAGGGTTAGGAGAAGAAATTAAAGAAATAGTAGTTGTTTAAAAGCTACTAAGGTCTCTTCCAATGAGAATTGATCCTAATATTTCATCCCTAGAAGAAAGAGAATATATTTCTATGTTGATCATGGACGAGTTACATGGAATCCTTACGGCTTATGAAATGAGAATAGAGCAAGAAAATCCATCCAAGAAGGAAGCAACTTTCAAAGAATCCAATAATACAAAGAAGAATAAGAAAAAAATAAATTCAAATTGTAGCTACAACGATGATTCAAATGAAGATAAAGAAATGGAGAACTTTGTAAGGAAGCTGAAGAGAGGAAATGGAAAATACAAAGGTAAGATTCCTTTTAAATGTTTTAATTGTGGTAAAATTAATAATTTTTCTATTAATTTTCCTTATACTAAGAATTTGGAGAGTGATGAAGAAGAAGTTCCCAAGAAATAAAGGAAAGACCAAAAGGAAAATAAAAGAAAAGTCTCTACTCAAGAGAAGATGGTTCCTCATTTGATAAGGATGATGATAGTGGCAGTTACTCAGAAAGAGTACTCTTTATGGTACTTGAAAATGATGAATAATATTATGAAGAAGAATGTGAAGTAGATATTTGAGAAGAAATAATCGACGCCTTAAGTGAGCCAAAAAGAGAAAGAAAGAAAAACAAGTCACTCAAGGAAGAATTCATCAAACTAAAGAAGGGTTCCGAAAATCCCAACTCTGAAGAATTCCAGCAGATGATTATGAATATAAAGGTCCAAGTAGAATAAAATAGAAAGATTGAAGAAACGCTCAAAAATCAGTTGGAAGAAAACAAAAAAATAAAGGAAAGATTGGAAGCAGAAATAATGTCACTAAGGAAGGAATTTCAGAAGAAAGACATGCAACAAAACAACATGAAACTATTAGATGAAATCATCAATATTCAAATGCCATACTATGACAATTTTGTACTATGATACAAACAAATGCATAATGGGAATGGTTTGAGCTCCATGATAACATAAAAGGAAGCAGAACAAAGAAGTTATGCAGAAGTCATGAGTGGTCCCATAAACAAGGAAGAATGCAATCCTTCAAGGGAGTACATTCAAGAAATCGAGAGAACTCAAGAAGAATATTACAGAGGAACTACACCACCTAGAATATCCAGAACTCAAAATCATCAACCAACAATGGAAATAACTCAAGAAGAATATTATAGAAGAGAATCATCGTTTAGAAGATCCCTCACACTCATATACCAAACTATTTTTCTTGGTTTATGTTATTCATGTAACAATTTTAGGCACAAGGCTATAAAATGTAGAGTATATGATAAGAACAAAAGCAACTATGAATGATACTCTAGAATTAATCATATTGGAAAGCCTCATGAAGCATTTAAAAGAAACTAAAACAGTTTTGGATCATTAAAAAATGAAGTAGAATGCTATAAATGCAAAAACTTTGGACACATTTCCAATCATTACAGATTGATTTTTCCTCCAAAGGAACCAAAGTAGGAAATCAATAGTTATGAACCATCAAGGATATTGAAAAGGAAGTAGGATAAACTGAACATTGAAGAATTTTTTATTTCTCTACAAGGTCAAAGAAGAAAAATTGATTGGCACGTTGATAGCGGTTGTTCAAATCATATGACAGGTAATAAGGACAGGTTTATAAATCTAAAGAAAGAAAGAGATGGATCAATTTTGTTAGGCAAAGGAAAAAAAACTCTTACTTGTCGAAAATATGAAGCATAATCTGCTAAGTGTGATTCAAATATTTGACCAGGGACGTACACTTCTATTCGACTCAAAGAAATGTGAGACAGGGAAAGAAGGATCACTCAAGTTGGTTGTGATATAAATAAGGACTCAAAACAACATATACATCCTAAATGAGATCAGAAAGGAAAGATTTTGCTTGGGAAGGGAAAATGAAAGTTTGATTTGGCACAAAAGAATGGGTCATCTGCACTTTGAAAATCTTGTCAAAATTAGCAGAAATGAAGTGATAAGACAAATGCCTGAAATTTCAAAGCTAGCCAATATTATGTGCAAGCACATTCTACATGGAAAACAAACAAGAACTGAGTTCAGAAAAAAGGAATACTCTACAACTAAACCATTGGATATTGTACACACCGATCTATGTGGACTAATGAGAACAAAAGGGATGAAGGGATAATATTACTTTATGCTACTTATTGATTATTTTACAAGAATGACTTTTGTTTGTTTTCTCAAGAAAAAGTCATAGGCATTCAAATGTTTCAAGATTTTCAAAGAGATGGTTGAAAATGAGACTCATTTGAAAATCAAGTTCTTGAGATCAGAAAATGGAGGTGAGTTCACATCAAAATAATTCATGGAATTTTGTGAAGATCATGGAATAAAAAGGAAATTATCAATAGCTAGGACACCTCAGAAAAATGGAGTATTTGAAAGGAAGAAAATAACTCTAAAGGATATGGCCAGAACCATGTTGAAAGATTCCAAGTTGACTAATATATTTTGGGTATAAGAAATACCTACAGTCGTTTATAAAGAGGATCTTCAAATATCTCAAAGGAACAATAGAATTTTGATTGTGGTATCTGAAAGGGAATGAGTTGACTATGTTTTCTTACACAGATGCATATTGGGCAGGAAGCATTGATGATAGAAGAAGTACTAGTAGAGTAGCCTTCTACTTGGGTGATTTCCTTGTGTCCTAGTTAAGTAATAAGTAGTCCTCAGTATCCTTGTCTATAGTAGAAGCATAATTTATTGTAGTAGTAGCATGTTGTACTCGGGTCCTCTGGATGAAGTAAACCTGCAATATGTACAAGTAGAATATGGCAAGCCTATTTCAATATTCTGAGACAATACCAGTGCTATAAGTATCTCCAAGAATCCAATTATGCATTCCAAGACCAAGCATATTTCTATCATGTTCCACTTTCTATGGGATCAAGTCATAGAAAAGAATATCAAGTTGGAGTACATTGGGACGAAATAATAGATTTCATATATCTTTGCCAAACCTCTCCCAAGAGAGACCTTTGAGTATCTTCAACAAAAACTTGGAGTAGTTTCTACCCCACAATGATCTACACAACATTTTGCAAAGAATATAGGGGGAGAGAAATCGTCAAGGGAGTTACCATTTTCCATTGATGTTAAAGGGGGAGAGAAATAACAAAGGCATGAAGACAAGGGGAGCATGAGTGTTTCCATCAATACCAAAGGGGGAGATTGTTGGAAAATTGGTTTTCATTGATGTCAACTAGAAGTAATGGGTGTATTTGAAGAAGTATCCAAAGTGGTCCCTTTATGGCATATATTTAAGAATGGCCCTCATGAGAAGATGACTTGAAGAAGTATAAAATAATACCTTGTAGTCTGGTTAAGTGGTTGAGTATTTATGAAGCCCCAGAGGTTTGGTCATGAAGCCTGTAGTTGATTGGAGAAAAATAGTATTAAGGACATTGTAAATACATGCAAAGATATCATAGATGGATATTCCTCATCATTTTGTTTCTAGTGGTAGGTGGGATGCCACATGGTCCCTCATGGTTGAGGAGTTATGCCCTCTTAAAGATGAAGCCCTGAAGTATGGGAAAAAATCCCCCAAATGGTTGCAACAAGAAGTTACAAGTCGGACCCAAAATTAATTAAAGAAGAAAAGTTGTTACAAATAAGAAATTAAAGGTCGACTCAATTTAAGTAAAGGAATTACTTGGAAGGGTATAAATACATATCAAAGAGCCTCTCATAATGACTACTTGCAATCAAGCAAGTATGTGTTTTGTTAGTGAATCTGACGTAGTGAATCTAAGGTAGCGGAGGAGTGTCAAGAAGCAAGTCTCAGAGTCGCATATTAGAGAAGGGATTTTGGTAACCCTAATTGAGCATACCCATCTGGGTCAGGTATAGGGTTTCCCGTTAGGCCCCTGTATATTGCACAACATTCATCACATGAGGCCCTAAAATTTGAACCATCTTTTCCAGTGAGGCTGAAGTAAATTTTGATGAAGATGTTATCTTCTTGATGTTGAATCTGAGGAAGGTTTTGATGGTCTAAGATCTGTGCACCAGGTTCTTTACATGATAAAATTTATGGTTTTGTATATGTTTTGATGTTCATGCTTGAGGCATATTTTGGAGATTTTGGTATATGCTTGAGGCATATCTTGATGGTTATGGTACATGATTTAAGTCATATCTTGGATGGTATGGCACATTCCTGAGGATTCTATCTTGGATACTTTGGCACATGGTTTGAGGTGTATTTTGGATATCTTGAAACATGCTTAATGCATATCTTGGAACATGGTTTGATGCATATTACAATGATATTGAGCACATGATTTGGAGATGTCCTTTGGTGATATTGTCTTGCGTTTTATGTGGTTATTGGTATGGATCTGTTTTTAATGATGATGATTTATTAGTATCAGTGATAGTTACAATGACCAGTTGACTCCGGTTTTTATGATGATGATGTATTAGTATCAGTGACAGTTACATTGACAGGTTAAGTTTGGTGTTGATGATGATGATTTATTAGTGACAACAACAGTGATAGGTTGAGTCTCACACTTATATTTCAGGAAGGAAGGAAGGGGAAAGTAAAGGGGGTTGGAGCCTCCTTCCATTTGGAGCCGGAGAATTTAGGGAGTCATAGCTTCCTTCATGTTGGAGCCTATAAACTAGGGGGTTGGACCCTTCTTCTGGTTGGAACTGTAGAATATAGAGAGTTGTATCTTCCTTTAGGTTAGAGCTTGTAAATTAGGGGGTTGGTGCCTCCTTCCAGTTGGTGTTGAAGAATTTTGGAAGTTGGTGCTTCCTATGGATGTAATCTTCTGATATATGAGAAAGAATTTTGTGGTTTTCTCCCATTTGGATTTCCATGTAAAATTCTTGTGTATTGTGTTTTGAGGTTACATGTTTATGGTATATTGAATAAAATCATAAGTGATAAATTTTCGATATCATAAATGCTTGCATATTGTGATTAAAAGTGATAAAAAGTGCCTAATACTTATTCACCCCCTTCTCAGTATTCCAACAACTTTATTTCAAGAGTACAGGTCAATTTCTCTTTGTAATTGTATCTACAAAAGTGTCATAAAGATTATAACTAGATTGATCTCTAATGAGTAGTTAGGTTTTATGGAGGGTAGAAAAATTCATCAATCAATTGGGGTTTCTCAAGAGGTTACCAACTATGTTGATCAATCTCGATTTTTCTAAATCTTATGATGAGGAAAGTTGGATATAGTTGAGGTTAATCTTGATTCATATTGGTTTTTGTGTCCAGTTCATTAATTTTGTCATGAATTGTGTTTCTATTATCTATTTTGATGTCCTTATGAATGGATCAACTTCTCCATTTTCAATATCTGGAATTTGTTTGAGGAAAGGATTTCTTCTTTCCATTTTTATTTTCAATTATGACTAAGCAGTTGAGTAGGGCACTGTTGGAGGCCAAGAGAACTAGGAATTTTAAAGGAATAAAGATAGGGAGAGCCATTTCCTTGTCTCACTTGTTATTTATGGATGATATTTTTTTGTTTTGTGATGGTTCAATAAGGGATCATTTAAATATTAAGGAGATTATAAACATGCATTGTCTTGCAATAGGGATGAAGGTAAATCTAGGTAAGTCCTCTATGTATTTTATGGGGCTTATTGACGAAGATGTTGGATTATATATCAAGTTGTATATATATATATATATATATATATATATATGCATGATTATTTGAAGTACTTAGGTTTTTCCCTTAATCCAAATGATTATGGGAAAACATTGGGACTGGATAATAGTTAAGATAGAGAGGAGATTGTTAATCCAGTGTAAGATATGGTTTTCAAGGGGGGTAGGTTGGTCTTAGTAGAGTCTATCTTCGAAGCCATCCTTGTTTATTTGGTGTCTCTAGAATTTATCCCAAAGGTGTTCTTGAAAGGATAAGGAAGCTTTGTTTTAGGTTCTTATGGATTGGGGACAAGGAAAAAAGGGATATTCCCTTGGTAATGTGGAAAATGATTGTTTTTCCTAAAGAGTTGGGTGGATTAGGTCTAAATAATGTTCACTTGTTCACAATGTTTGGCTACAAAGAATGTTTAGAGGCTTATTTTCAGTAAGGCACTATGTTTTCAAGTAATTGCCAAGAAATACTAGCTCCTAACTCTATTGAGGAATGGATTAGGAATCCTTTTAATAATTATCAGAAAGCATCAATAATTTAGAAAGCAAGTGTTCTTGTGTTTCCTTTGATTGGAAGATGGATTTTTTTGGAAACTTGGTAATGGGACAAGTGTTATGATGGATGAAGACCCCTGGGTTGGGTGTGTGAATATGTTCATGTTCGAAACATATTATTAATGTGTTTTATGATAATAATAATAAAATAGTTTGAATCAGGTTGAAAATCAAAAACTTACCTTAGTTTGGAGTTAGGAGTGGAAACTTCCCATGAGATTGGATTTAGAGGGGATGATGAGGTGATGTGGAAATCATATACTACGAACTTAAATCCCAATTATGTGTGAGTTATGGATTTTGATGATGAATTTTTATGGTCAAAGAATCCAACTCAAGGATTATATACTTATAAGGTGGGATGGAAGGTTTTATGTGATGGGGAGGCATAGGTGGAATTGGTCTAGTGGTGGAAAATAATATGGAGGATGAAATCTCCATTAAAATCCCATATTTTCATGTGGATTTCCTTCAAAATAAGATTCTTACATGGGATGTGTTATGAAATAGGAGTAGGAATGGTCCTAGTGAGTTCCCTTTCTGTAAAGTAAAGGAAGAGAATATTTATTAGTTGCTTCTATCTCATGAATATTCAATTTAGGTTTGGAATGAGGTTGAAGGATCAATAGGATTCAAAGATCTACGAAAGGAGAATTATATTGAAGATTGCCTCCATGGATGGTGTAATAAATCTTTGGTCAAGAAAAGAGCGCATCCTCTCATGATAGTCTAGGGGGTTTGGTTGGCCCACAACAGTGGCATGTTTGAAACTTCCCAAGAGATTGGATTTAGAGGGGATGATAAGGTGATGCGGAAATCATATACTACAAACTTAAATCCCAATTATGTGTGAGTTATGGATTTTGATGATGAATTGTTATGGTCAAAGAATCCAACTCAAGGATTATATACTCCTAAGGTGGCATGGAAGGTTTTATGTGAAGGGGAGGCATAGGTGGAATTGGTCTAGTGGTGAAAAATAATATGGAGGATGAAATCTCCATTAAAATCCCATATTTTCATATGGCTTTCCTTCAAAATAAGGTTCTTACATGGGATGTGTTATGAAATAGGATTAGGCATGGTCCTAGTGAGTTCCCTTTATTTAAAGTAAAGGAAGATAATATTTATTAGTTCCTTTTATCTCATGTATATTCAATTTAGGTTTGGAATGAAGTTGAAGGATCGATAGGCTTCAAAGATCTGCAAAAGGAGAATTCTATTGAAGATTGCCTCCATGGATTATGTAATAACTCTTTGGTCAAGGAAAGAGCTCATCCTCTCATGATAGTCTAAGGGGTTTGGTTGGAGCACAACAGTGGCATGTTTGAGAATAGGTTTATTCTACCAAATCAAATATTATCACAATTTTTTTCAACTCAAATATTTCAAGTGGTCTTCAAATAAGAAACCTGTAAAATGGCTAATTGTAGAAGAAATTGATAAAATGGGTGCTTGGGAATATTTTGACGGTGTTTGACAAGAGGATCCATTGGTTTGTATATTAGGAAGGATATTACATTTGAATGTCATTCGAGATTTTAAATTTAAAGATGGTCTTGGGGGGGACCAAAAAAAATTGTAGAGTTATTGGTTATAAAACTAGTTTTAAAGCTGGCAATTGAAAATGATGCTACTACTCTTTAGATTTTTTGTGATTCTCTAGTGGTTATAAAGTCGATGTAGGGGGAACTGATGTTGCAAAATTATAATATGAGGTACACTTTTTAGGAGTTGCAATTTTATAAATATTTTTTTAATCGCTTATCTTTTCCTCCTATGTATAAAGAATGAAATGTTGATGTGGATGCATTATCCAATGAGGTTCCATGTTTGTATCCTAGGAGTTGGAATATTTAGGGGATTGTAGAGGGAAAATTCTCTGTTTTTCTCGATCTCTCCTATTACAAGGGTATTTTTTTGATTTGGGTGATTGCATAGTCAACATGCAATATCGTCCTAGCACTAGTTATTGTGTTGTATTTGTAATATTATACAGACCATCTAAAACGTTATATTTTTAGAGTTATCTAGGGTTTTTAATATTTTTTTATGTATCTCCTTATGAGATTAATTTTTTTCATGGGAAGGAATTGTCTATATGAGATATTTTGGAAGTATGAAAGAAGTTAGAAGTATTTATTTTATATGGGTTTTCTTTAAAGGAAGTAAGGAATGACTTCAGGTATCTACAAAATGTAGTTTTTCTTTTTGGTAAATAAAATTATGATTTCTTTTTCTAGAAGAAAAAAATAATGGTAATCGTATATGGTGTTAGTGATATCATCAAAGAGAAAATCCCTGAGAAATCTAGGGAAATCCCCCTTATTGAAGATCCTTGGGTAGGGGCAGACAACCTCTAAAGGTGTTGTAACATCACCTTGGAAGTAGCCAATGTTGAAGGGGTTGGTGACTACTCTTGCTAGAATGTTCATCATATTGATTATTAGCCCATCAATGTCCATGTCACATTTTGGTTCCACCAAGGGAGTAGCCTAGGGTTCATATATTTTAATGAAGCACCCACATGAACAACCTAGGACATTGAGTTTATGAGTCTTCCATACACACATATGGTAAATGAACCTTATTCTTCCTACTTTATGGAGACAATGATATATCAGCATGAAATCCACAACTATAGCAAAATTCCTATTCAAAACATTATCAGTTAGTGAGTTACGGGTTAGAGGTTAGAATGTTATGATTTAGTGTGATATTGGGGTAAAACGATTAGAGGATTAGGTGTTAGTGGGTCAATGTGATTAATGTGATAAAATATGGTGGATAGTGAGTTAGTGGGTTGATGGCTAGGGGTCAATGGGTTAGAGAGTTAAGGGCTAGTCAATTATGAGGTTATGGGGTTATTTTTTAGGGGATTTATGGGCTAATAGTTAGGGAGTTACTAGCTTAGTGGTTATGCAGTTACTAGATCAAGGGTTAGTGGGGTTAGTCAATTAAAAGGTTAGGGGGGAACTTATGGTTTATTGGATAATGGGATATAATGTTTATGGCATTAGGGGGTAAATGTGGTTAATATGGTTAATAATGTCAATGATAGTAATTCATGGTAAATTTTGTAAACCATGGTACTTAATGTTTTCGACCATGATCAATATTGTTGATTGAGATTTTTGGAAGTAGTCTATATTAAGAGTTTTCGAAACGTCTGACATTTCGAGTGGACACTCCACCCATCATCGCGGACATGAAAATATTGTATGTAGTGAAAGAGTGTTGAGATATATAGATCTTGATAGAGGTGGTTGTTGATTAGTAGGAAATATCCATTAGCATTAGGTAAAATATTAGAAAGAGGTGAGAATAACTAAAAATATACATATAAATAATATTAAATAATTGAGTCAAGGAAATTATCAAAGAAGATTTTGAAAGGAAATAATTAACTCACGCCAATAAGATGTAAATTAGGTCAGAGATGAAAAATTGATAATCAAGTATTCAAACAGTCTAGAGATTAGATTAAAAGAAAATTGTAAAATATTAGAGGAAAGGAAAGAAATTAGAAAAAATATAGAAAGAATAATTGAAAATAATAGGTATTAAAAATATTGAAAAATGGAAAATGAAGGTGAATAGATTAAAGGCATTGAGTAAATTTTTGTAATGGTAATATATAAAGAGGGTGAAAACATAAAAAATTAAGACATTCAGAAGCAATAAGGAGTATGAAAAGTTATAATCATTGAAATCATAAAAACCTGTGGGTTAAAAGATTTTCTATTAGGGAGAGAAAGGGTAAAAGGGGGGAAGTCAAAAAACCTTAGAGTAAGGTTAGGAGAGGGGAAAGGCAAGGAAGATTGAGGGGGGAGTAATACAATAAATCAAGGGATATTAATAAAGTAATCGTGTAGATTTTATAAATTAACGGAGGAAATAACTATGGGGCCAGGGAAAGATGGCTAGAAAATTTTAGGAGAATTAATTGAGTGAAGATAATCCATTAGAGAAGATAATCAATATGTCCAACCATGGACAATATTGAGAATATGACCAACCAAGATTAATATGGTTAATATTGTCAATATGGAAATCCGTGGAAAATGTGGCTAACCACAGTCAGTGCGGGTTAAGGGTTAGTGGGTTATTAGTATCAATAGAATAAGGGATTAAAGAGATAAGTGGTTCATGGTTAATCAATGTCTAAGGAATTAGTAAGTTAGAAGTTAGTGGGATAAAAGGAAGGTTATGGAGGTTGTGGGTTAGTGTCTAGTGGGTTATTGGGTTAGGGGATTAAAGGTAAGGAGGTTAGTGGGTTAATATTTTAAGGTTAAGAGGTTAGTGGTTTGGGGATTAGGTTTAGAGGGTTTGGGGTCCACATAGTTAGGAGGTTAGGGAGTAGTAATTAGAGGATTAGGGGTTAAAAATTCAATGTAGTTAATATAGTCAATATGGATAACATTTGGTCCCCGAGGTGTAGGACATTTGGTGACAAAGTGTGTTGTTAAGCCACTCCGTGTTGAAAAGTCATCGGTTTGAAACCTAAGAGGACAAAAAATCTAACCATGTTAAGGGTTGGTGTGGATCAGGCTGGGTGTGATCCCCGGGTGACCTTGATAGCTTAGATGCCCCTGAGTCATAGTTTCTCAAGCCAAAGGTTAATCCCGCTGCCAAGAAGGTTCGGAAAAATTAAAAAACAAAAAAACATGGATAACATTTGTTATTATCTTCAACTACTAACCGTAGATATTAGACAATAAGTAATAATAATAACAACAAAATTATTTATAAATAATGATGATGATTATGTTTATTATGATTCCCCTAAGACCATCAAGGTCTATTAGATAAATAAAATAAAATAGAAAAGCATTCCTTAGAAGATAATTTCTATATTTTAACATAGTGGAAATGAAAGTACTAAGATCATTATGGCTTTAATAATGTAGGAGGTATGCAAGAGTAACTAAGTTATGAAACTAGGTAAAATTGTATACTATATTGTTAAGGGTAGGTAAAGTTAAAAGAACTAGTGTTCATCCTCAACCTCCTTTGTATCACAACTATTACAAATACACTACCCTAAGGTGTTTTTTGGTTAGTCTAGCAACAAGTTTCACTATGGAGGTCATGAGCATTGGTCCTAAACTTAGAAATAATTCATTTCATTTTTTAAGCTCGTATAGTTTCACTCCTTAAAAAATAGGGGTCTTAGTGTGACCCAAAAAATGCACCTTGATGAGATTTGTTAGGATTCGCAAGATCAATGTTATGTTTTCCCAAGAGACCATGTTTCTATAAG
>JZKD02S1408190.1:759533-770438 GCA_000966675.3 Picea glauca | reverse complement strand
AAGGCAAAGGTAATGATGGTGCTAGCAAAAGGGAATGAAATTGTAGCCATAGTTACTGAAATATGGTTATTCTGTATATTGCCATTCTATATTGTAATTTTCAATTAAGATGTTATAAATATGATGTTATTTTATGGCATTATCATTAAAATTTATGATCATTTGACATCGCATGGAGAGCTCCTCTTGTTTAATGAAATGTTTTTATCTTGTAAGGTCATTAAAATTTCGGTAGTTGTAGCCTATAAGAGGTATTGAAGTTGTAAGATCATGGTCGGGAAATGTGAGATAATTGAAAGATGGTTAATATTTCGTGACAGTGATATCGTAGTTTTTATTGTTGTTAATAACAAATATGGTGCAATAACCTTGACTTATGTACAATAAATTACTCCGAGTTAGTAAATTAAGGTGGTTGTTCATTTAAACAATGTTGAACTTGGGTTTCATTGTCGAATTCCTTTAGTCACACGCCTTCTGTAAGGGGCGTAATTGTTCTTCTTATTTTGTTATACTTGATTGTGGTCAGTTTTACTTTGTCGCTAAATGTTTTCATTGTGCACCTTATGCCTATGGTCGTTTATTGATGTAGTTACTCGTCATGTTCCTTTATTCTTCTTGTGATGAATATCATGGTCGTGTCTTGTCGGTTGTCCAGGGCGTCGCACAGTTAGCGTGTTGTTACTTCTACACGTGTGAACACACTTAAGGAAAAAAAAAAATTGCACCTGTTATTAGAATGGTTGTCGTAATGAGGCGGTTCGTTACAATGGGCAGCAAACTGGACAGAAAGGACAAGATGAGGAGTTTGCAGATTGTTTGAGGGAGTATCAGGAGCTTGGTGAGGCATTTCACGCAGCCATGTCATTCAAGTATTTTTGCACCATCAAACGTCATGAGTGGTATGAACCCCAAGTATCAGTGGACAAGAAGGTGAAGGTGTCAAGGAAAAAGGTACTACTTTATGAAGATTTTGATGCTTCTAAAAATGAGGAAAATGTTGACTCTTCATATGTTTTTTCTCTTATAAATGACCACATGGATGCTCATGAGGCCTTATAATTTGAGACCACAAAGGAGATTTGGGTAGACAAGGAAGAATGTATCATTGATACAGTTTTATTCCAATGGAATGAAACTGTGATTTTTGATGAACAAGAACCAATTAACGATGTTGTGATTTGGGGTGAAGAAGAAGCAAATGTTGTTGATGGTTTGGGGGACACAAGTCTCTTTGACGTTAACTTAGAGACCATCTTTGGTAGGCCTTGTGGAGAGAAGAGTTTCCTTGATGAAGTGGTGCTTGATCATGACATTATCCCACCTTTTGGAGATCGCATGGTATCATCTATTGAGCCAATTGGTTTTGATGAAGGTAGTGTTATTATAGTGGAAAACAAAACAAAAAATCAATGGTGGGACAACCCATACCACTATGATTAATATGAAGAAAGGCCTTCAGAAGTACAGGAATCGAAGGACTAGTTATTGGTCACAAAGGAGAAAATTGTACAACTGTTGACAAGGGAAGATTGTGCTCATAAGTTCATTGAAGATCTTATTTGGAAAACCCAGATGGAGGAGAGGAAAAAAGGAGTTGTAGGAGGAGCCACTAGTTCTCATTTGCACATAATCAAAGAATCACTAGATCAGATGAAATTAGATTACTTGCAGTTGTTCATGGATAGGGACCTTGCTCTCAAGTTCATTGAAGAAAAGGAAAGGGAGGTTGAGGATCTTTGTTACCAGTTGATTTTGGCATGCTCTTCATCACTTATAGTAGAGACTCCATCATATTTGACAGCCTTGATACATGAATGCATGAGTGGCACCCATGATTTGAGGGAGGAGCCTCTTGTGATGATTCTAGACGAGGAGCATTCAGGGTGGCAGGTGCTTGAGGAGAGGTATGACGTAGAGGGTTTTGACTATGCTCCTATTTTTCATTATGGGGATCATGAGCCATTTATTTTGGATATCCCACTAAAGGTTTAAGGCTTAGCTATAAAGGATATAGTTGAGCACATTCCTTGTGGACCAGACCGCAAGGAAGTATATGCTTCAATGGATTGGGTGGACAAGTATATGACAGGCATGGGCACACTCTGGGATACAGGTTCAGGCAACACCAGTAGAATGATGGGTACAATAGTGCCTACAAGATACAATATGGTACATGAAGATTCAGTGATAGGAAGTAGTATGCAGGGGTATTCATTGACGCATGGTAGTGTACAGTGGATTTTTGGGGTATTTCTTCCAGGGAAAACTCCCAATAGAGTCATCAAGCATATCATTGAGTTGAGGTTACCTAGGATCGGTGAGTGGATGGGTGAGCCCCAGGGAGAAACATATCCCTTCATGATCGATCTTAATCTAGGATATCATCAGATCAAGGATAGGTAGTAGGATACTCACAGGTATGCTTCTATACTTCATTATGATTCCTTAGTCATGCCCTTAGAGTTAACCAATGTGCTAGTCACTTTCTAGTATTGTAGGAAATGGAAGAGGAATCTATTGTTGTTATTTGATGCCCTCATTATATACAACAGGATGTGGGAGGTTCATGTGAGTCAGTTGGATGAGACAAGTGAGATTGTGGCCATGAAAATTTCTTTCGTTTGGTCTTTGTAACAGTCATTAGGAATGGTGAACTTCAAATTTGGTTATGGGATATGGGAATTCATATGAGTAATGGATTTCTTCAGATGAGGTTGATGAATGATAGAGTTGAGGCAATGATTTGTCTACATCATTGTGGGGATGTTGTGAGAGGATTTTTGGAGTTTTTTTCTATATGACGAGGTATTTTTCCCTCACGATACCCAAGATCAAGTATAGTCGTGGATGGTAGGTTCTAACTTCACTGAGATGCCTCAAATGAGTATGATTCATGATAGTGGGTACCATGAGAGGAGAGTGCATTATGATCATTGCAGTTAGACATTTATGATCAGAGGGATGCAATGTTAGCATGATGGTTCCTCTTGGAGATTAGTTTGGCATCCTAAGACTGCATCGCTTGATATCTCAACAACCGATATAGATGAGATGGCCATATTTAAATTTTTGGAGTTTACCCTTGGGATGCTTAGGATTGGTTGCTGGGAGGAATGGTCTTCTAAGGATTTGACTGAGTTTATGTATCTTATTATTGTACTATGTCTTATCATGGGAATTCAGGTGGATTATTGTGTTAGAACCTTGTAGATCTGTGTTATGAGTAGAGGGTGTTTCACATCATACATGCTAGTTTGGGACCCTCATGACTTTACCACTTAGGAAGGTCCGAGAGAGGTTCTCATGGAGGGACTTTGTAGACAATGTGTTGGGAGATATGGGGGAGTGTACGACTTGTCAGTAGAGAAGGTCATGGCACACTCATCCAACAGTGTTGATGTAGTCTTTGCCCATTTCTGAGCGAGAGTGGGAGAGCATGTTGATAGATTTCATCACAGGTTTACCAAGGGTGTAGGGAGTAGATAGTATGTGTGTAGTGATTGACCAGTTATCATATTTCGCGCACTTTCTGGTGATTTATTCATAGTATAGGGAATCATAGGTGACAAAATTATCTCTTGGGGAGATGTTTAGAGTCCATGAGAAACCCGGATTCATTTCCAATGATCAGGACAGCAGGTTCCATAGTGCATGTTGGCACGAGATGATCAGATTTGCAGGCATAGGTTTGACTCACAGTATTAGTTTTTACCCTCAAATGGATTGTCAAACATAGATGGTGAACCAACAAGGTTAGAGGTATCTGCATGACTATGTGAGGTCATGGATAGAGTGGTTAAATGTAGGTGAGCATTGCTACGACACCACTCATGATAGTTTGTAGACCACCCAGGATCAACACAGGATGTATGTAGATAGGCACAAGGTGGAGCACAACTTCGAGATTAGGGACGTGGTTTTCTTGAGGGTGTAGTCACATAGATTGTTTCCATTGAGAAGAGGTGGAGATGATAGGATGAGGTCGTGCCTCTATGGTCCCTACAAGGTGATCCGAAGAGTTGGAGAGGTAGCTTATGAGCTGGAGTTTCCAGAGGGTATTTGGATTCATAGTACTCTTTATGTATCATGCCTCGAGAAGGCGTTGGGGACATGGGTTACAAATTCCACAGAGTTAGCACCACTAGATGAGAGGGGACATATGATACTTACTCCCAAGGAGGTTTTGGATGTCCGGGAGAGGATATTGAGGACCAGAGTGATCACGGAGTATTATATCAGGTGGAGAGATGGCCAGTAGGGGATGCCACATGGGAATGTGACCAAATCATGTACCATCCTAACTTGCATTTGCTTGAGGAAAAGTAATCTCAGGAAGGGATGATTGTAATGTCCCTTTCCAAATGATCTCTCCAGAAGATTGATGTAACAACTTAAGTGATTATCGTGCTCTGTTGTTAGTGGGAAAAGGGGATTGATTAATTATTTAATGTCATTGGAGAAGAAAAGTAACTTTTCTAAAAAGTGACATTGATTAATTAATTAAAAGAAAGGGGGTGTTTTAAATGACTTGAGTTTATAAATTCACTTTACTTTATTAAAAGGGTAAAAAAGGTATGATAATGGGTCAATGAGGATAAAAAGGGGAATGAGGGTGCCCTCTCTCATTATGCATTGTATTTTCTAAAAACAAAATTGAGAGAGATCTTGTAGCTTTGACTCTTGGGACGAAAAACCCTAGAGGAGAAATATTGGTTTTGGTGGTGAGACCATCCACCCTCGTTGGTCATGGAGAGAAGATCACTCAGGTATTTTCATTTTTCTTCATTGGTGATGGATTTTATCTTTTGGTGGCTGAGTTTCTTTGTGTATGGCATAGTTTTATCTTTTGACAGTGGAGTTATTCATTTGCAAAGGATGTTTTTGCTTCAGGAGGCCGAGTTTCCTATTATTGGGTTGTATCCTCTCATTAGGGGTCAAGATCCTCTTTGTTGGATTGAGTTATTGGTTGAGGGAGTGATTTATTACTTGGTGTGTGAGTTCTCTAGATAGAGAGGCTGATTTATGGTCTTTGTCACGTCATTGTGTGTTGAATCTTCTATGTTGGACAACGTACTTGTTGTATACAAGTTGAGATTAATTTATGGGTGAAATATTACCTTGTTGGGATGAATACCATTTGTATAGAGGAATGAGTTAGTAGTTTAGAGGGAGATTTCATTGTTGGAGATGATATTTGGTAGATGGTCGAGTTCCCTTACCTTGGGTCGAGTTATATTTGTTGTGGGGTGATTTTATGAGGTGTTGAGAGCATTACTTCAGAAATGGACCGATTTTATCATTGTGTGGGGTGAGTTTACTTCCAGAACTAAATTTATCTGTTGTTGGGTCATGTTCTTTACTGTTGTAGCTTAGTTTGACTATTGGGGATCAAGCCATCTCCATGCGATGAGTTATTCTCAGCCTGGGTCGAGTTCCATATCATGGTGTTATTGTTCTATTAATCATTACATTACTACACACAAACTACATCTACAAGCTTGTATTTCTCTTGTGTGATTGGTGTTGTATATTTTCTCTATTTATAGGAAACACTTTACTTAATGAATAGGTCAGATATTATCTTTGTTGACTTGTTGTTATAGTGTATTTTATATGACAAGTTGTACTTCTCCATCCATATAATATCAATGCAATAATTTTTTAGGGTGTTAATTTTTTGTATCAATTATATAATGTTAGAAAACAAACTAGAAATTGTTAGTTTATGATAAAGGTTTCTTGCACTCAAATTGTTTGATAAAATGTCCACACCAGCAAACTGAGTTTAATTTGGGAAAAATTAGTAAGAGACACTATAGAAGTTAAGTCAAATTACAACATTGAAATCATAAACATTTTGAATAGATTTTGCAGTTGGGGGGTATCTATTCCATTAAAGTCACCTGATTTACACCTAGTTTAAATGATAAATTCCTTACTTGTGTAGGAATTCTTACTTATGAGGAGAAAACATGTTGCAAGGTTTTAGCCTTAGATGGAGAATAAAAATAACCCCACTTTACTAACTAACCAAGCCTATGTTGATATCTATTATTATTTTTATTATCATTATTATTTGTTAATATTATTATTTTATATGTTTATTTGGTATCTACTCATGCTCAATAATAACTTCAAAAAATGCACTAATTATGTTGTCGATAAAGACATTTGGTAGACGTCAAAATGAATTCCTTTGTATGGAGTGTGGTTGTTGAATAGGCCTCCTTAGATTTAAAGGTTTCCATGTGAGCTACTCCAATATTAGTAGTGTTGTATTTTACTAAGACTTTTGTCTTGGAATGTGATGCATCGGGAAAAGGTCTTGGAGTGGTATTGATTCAAGGAGGGAACCCCTTAGCATTCACCAGTAAGAAGTTGTGTTATCGCAATTTGTGAAAAATTACTTATGAGAAAGAGATGATAGCCATACTTCATGCAATGAATACCTGGCATTCATATCTCATCAGGGGTCATTTTCATATCAAGACCAACCATCATAGTTTGAAGTATTACCTAGAACAAATATTATCCTCACCAAAGTAGCATAAATGGGTTACTAAAATTATGGGGTATGATTATGAGATTATATATAAGAAAGGAAAATAAAATGTGGTGGTTGATGCATTATCTAGGAAATTTGAGGAGGATGGATCCCACTTTTCCTTATCCTTACCCATTCAAGATTGGCTTAAGGAAGCTTATAGAGAATGGCCAACAAATGACTATATAGTTCAACTCATCCAAAGCTCTAAGAAAACCCCAACTCTCCTAAAGGGTATGCATGGTAGCAATATACAGCGAGGTATAAAGGGAAAATTGTTTAGGTAAAGAATTATGCCTTAAAACAAAAGGTATTAGAGGAGTTGCATTCTTCACCTACAACATGTCACTCTATATTTCATAAAACCTATGAAAGAGGTAAGATCATGTTCTTCTAGGAGGTCATGAAAATAAACATCCAAGAATTTTTAGTAGCATGTGACACATGCCAAATAAACAAGGGTGAGACAGTGAAGACACCAAGGGCATTGCAACCACTACCGATTCCAACACACATATGGACTAACATCTATATGGATTTTATCATGGGACTCCCAAAATAGAGTAAAACATTAGTGATCATTGTGGTAGTCAAACATTTATCCAAATTTGATCATTTTTGTGCCTTATCGCATCCATTTACACCCTCCATAGTTTCTCAATTATTCATGAATCGAATTTTTAAGTTACATAGGATCTCTAGTTCCATCGTCTTATATTATGACCCCACCTTCACCAACATATTTTGGCAAGAACTATATAAGCTTCAGGGTACCCATATGAACATGAGAAAGGAATATCATTCCCAAATAGATGGAAAAAAAAAGTGGTCAATGAATACTTAGAACCTTATTTGTGATGCTTCACTTTTGAAAATCCTCACCAATGGCCAAAATGGCTTCCCCTCATAGATTGGTGGTATAATACCACTTATCATGGAGCTACCAAAATGACACCATATGAAGTTGTTTATGTCCCAAAACCCTTGTAATTGGCCTCCTATTTTCTAGGAACCTCCAAGGTTCATGCAATGGATAACACACTTCACACTAGAGAAGCCCGTATTCCCACACTTTAGGACAATTTGGTGATGGCTCAAACTAAAATGAAACAACAAGATTACCAACATCACTCAAATTTCTCTTTTGCAAAAGGGGATAAAGTGTTTCTTCACCTTCAACCCTATAAAAAAACATCACTCAAAGCTAAAATCCACCAAAAAATAGCACTAAATTTCTATTGTAACATACCTCGTTACCAACAAACCCAAAATTTTTCTCATCTACAAATATGAAATGTACCCATTTCCTGGGTACCTCTAAAATTCACTTCTTGGATTGATTTCAAATTCATGTTCCATTCTTTTAATTTGAGAAACATGATGAATTCACATGCATTCATCAATAATTGTTGAGAAATTCAATTGCTTAAATTGTTTTACTTTAAATTATCAACCAAGGAGCTCATAATCTTTTGAGATGCCAACAAAATATATGCAGGAGTAGGCAAATAAATCTTGTTGGAGTTACTTCACACAGACCTAGGATTTATTTTTCCTAAGGTTTTTCCTTGTTTATTAGTCATAATTATTCATTATCCAGTCTCCTATATTTTATAAGAGAATATTCCACCTTGAGAATATTCTCTTTCAGTTGACACTTTAGTTTGACTAGTTGAGTTGAGTCTAGATGCTACATTGGTTTTGTCACCATGAAACATTGGGATCATCACCATGATAATGTGAAATTTCATTGGGATCATCACCAAACTGGTGCATTACCCTTGATTCCTTGATAAACTCCTCACTACACTTTGTTCAGTTAGTTAATTGAAGACTAGTTGACTAGTTAACTCAGCTAGGTGGTAGTTCACTCCTGTAACTGCCTGAGAGACTAGACTAGGTGACATTTCACTCCCGTAACTACTGGTGTGTGTCCATATCACTCTAGACCACCACTATGGTGCATTGGTTCTCCTTCAATGTGCATTTGTTGAGTTATACAGAGTATATCATGTGTAAATTATTCATTATTCATTACGGTTAATGAGAATTCTTCCATTCTTTCTCTCCATCTTCTTCTTTATCAATTTCTCTCTGCAAATGTGTGTAGTATTTTATAGATAGAATATTATGTGCAGGTTCAACATATTAACATGGTATCAGATCTGATGGACTACTAAGAAAAAGCTACACCAAATTTGTTTGCAGGTACAAAATATCGAAGACAACGGAAAGATGGATTTCAAAAAAGAATTCATTCTTACACATTACAACTACTTTGCATGGAACGAGAGAATAATTAGTCATCTCTGAACTAGAGGATTTTATAGGTTAAAATTTAATACAGATACATAACTGACATCAGCCATAGAAAAATCCAAGTACTTAAATCAGATGGATGAAGCACTCGGAACGATTTGTAGTCATATTTCTCTAGAACTCCTTTTTCACATATCTTCCTGTAAGACTCCCAATGAAGCCTGGGCCATCTTGGAAGGGATATTTGGAAAACAATATGAGATGAGGGGACACATGTTGGAGGTGGAACTTCTCACATTGGATCCAAAAATCTTCGACAATATCCAAGATTTCTTTACTAAATTCAACGATTTACTGTCGCAACTCAAAGCTTGCAGGGTTGATAAATCTAAGGAGGAGAAAAAAATGGTTCTCACTATTCTCTCCAAACTTGGTCCTAAATTATCTGTATTCGTATCCACATTTCATTCTGTCAGACTCACCTCTGGATCCACCTGGAAGATTCCTTCTGTTGAGGAATTTATCGAATCCCTGACACTAGATAAAACTAAGCTCATCAACATGGGAGAAATCAAAGTCCCAAAGGTGCATGCACTTACTATGCAAGATGGCAGCCACCAATATCATAAATCTAAATATAAAGACAAAAATAAAGCTCATGCACATGCAAAGAAGGAAGGGTACACCAAACCCTTCACCAATGCCTTCAGATCCAAAGGGGGAAAGGGGAGAAAAGGGGAGAAATGCACGTACTTTCACAAAGGATTCCATCCAAAATCTGCATGCATGCAAAAAAAAATAGATCTAATGTCTCAAATAATTCCGAGAAGAAGAAGCCATAATCTTCGAATCCCAAGAAAGGCAATTCTAGCCATGCCTTGATTTCCATCAACTCCTCTTTCGATGCTTGGATCATAGATTAAGGAGAATCACATCACATGGATGCCTCAAAAGTATTATATTATTCATTGGATGCATGTAAAGGTCCTCCTATTCTGTTGGGGGAAAAAATCTTGTGTTGAATTCACTGGGAAAGGAAGGATTAAACTCACCAACGGAAGCTTCGAGAATGTGTTGCACGTTCCAAAACTTTTCGCCAACCTTCTTTCTGTGTATCATATGATGAATTTTGGCACTGGAAAGAAATTCATATTCAAACTAAATTTCATGGACATCTATGACATGCAAACCAACTCCAGGGTTGCCACCGGTGAGGTAAATCATCAATCTAGATTGTATACTTTTTTTGAATTCATTGAACCTGATTCTGCTTTATTGCTTACTAATGTTGATGAAAGCAGTAGGATATGGCACAAAAGGTTTGGACATTTGATTTTCAAATACATGCAACAACTTAGAAATCAAATATTAGTTGATTGTCTACCAGACATCCATTTCTCCAAGGGATTATGTGTGGGATGTGTTCTCGGAAAACACCCTCAAGAGAAATTCATCAAAGGGAAGTCTCAACGAGCTTACGCATCTTTAGATCTGATCCACAGTGACCTCATGGGTCCTTTTCCACATCCATCGGCCAGCAAAGAGGGTTTTGTTCTCATTTTTGTTGATGATTTCTCATGTTTTACATGTATCTACTTTCTCATGAAGCAATCTGAGGTTTTTTAACACCTCAAAGATTTCAAAGCCCTGGTTGAGACACAGTACGGAAATAATATCAATGTCCTTTGAAATGATAATGAGGGAGAGTATGTCAATCATGATATCCATGATTGTTTCCATGAGGCAGAGATTCAATTACAGGATACGGTTCCCTATACTCTGCAACAAAATGGAGTTGCTGAGCGGAAAAACATATCTCTAAAGGAGATGGCATCTTGCATGCTACATGCAAATTCACTACCACAGAGACTATGGGATGAAGCACTTAATTGTGCAACATACATCCAAAACATATCTCCCCATAGATATTGTTGGTTGTGGAGCCTGATTATCTTCCTGATGCAGAGGTTCTTTGCTTTCAGCGGTGTCTATACCCCATGAAGTATTTACACCCCAGAAGTATGTACACTCTTCCACGCGGGGGAGTGCAGAGGGGGGGTACCCCCTCTGCGGGGTCCGGGGGGGAGATCCCCCCGGCT
>JZKD02S1408190.1:740813-754728 GCA_000966675.3 Picea glauca | reverse complement strand
GCCCACATTGGGTGAACCACGTAAATCTGTGTCTCTCTTGTATTGTGTGTCTTCTGTGTTTTGTTTCTGCATTTGTTTTATTTTATTGCTCCGTGGTCCTGTTTTTCTAACAGATATTTCAAGGATAAAACCCCTTATGAGGCTTGGAGTGGCCTCAAACCGAAAGTGACCCACTTTCGCATTTTAGTTCATGTGCATTGGCTTAGATTCCCTTTGAAAAGAGGAAGGCACTTGATCCACAAAGAATTGCATGTATTTTGTTGGATACCTCGATGGTGTGAAGGGATATAGGCTTATTGTATTTCCTTGGACCGACTCATCATTGAGGCTAGTGTCCAATTCGAGGAAAGTGTCTCGGATGTACCTCTGCAGCCGCATGCATACACCTTCATTCTTCCACCTATCCAAGATGATGAGCATGCACACGCTGACTCTTCTTCAGACACAATTTCTAATTCAGACAACTAAAATGATTTAGATTCAAATTCAGTATAGTTAGATGCAAAGTCATAGCATCCAGATGTAGTTGCAGAGCCATAACAGAGTCCCAAGTGGGAACAAACTACTCTTCGGATGAATGGAATCTCGTTGGTGATCCAACCGATACTAGGAGGACTCGATTTGATTTCTAGGAGCCTCCTGTTTCACTCACTTCCACTGAACCATTTCACTCCAAGAATCTTTTCTTGGTTCAGTCTTTAGATCCACAGTCTTATGGCAAGGTTTCTGGAAATCCCTTTTGGGAATTCGCCATGTAGTAAGAGTACAACTCCCTCCTCGAGAACCAGACTTGGGATCTAGTTCCCCTTCCTTCTGGGAGGAACTTGTCAGATGTAGATGGATCTATAGGAATAAGAGTGTAGCATATGGACATATTAGTAGATACAAAACCAAGATTGTTGTCAAAGGCTTTCAGCAGGTGCATGGCATTGACTATGATGAGACCTTCGCTCCAGTAGCAAAGATGGATTCCATACAATTGGCACTTTATATTGCGGAATCCAAGGGATGGGAATTCCATCAGATGGACATGAATAATTCATTTCTTCATGGTGATATCTATGAGGATATCTATATGGATCAGTCTCAGGGATTTATGCAGGACTCGTCTTTGGTCTGTCGACTGAAGAAGTCCCTTTATGGCCTCAAGTAGGCTTTGAGGGAATGCTATGCCAAGATGGAATCCTACCTGTTGTCACATAACTTTGTACGTTGTAAATAAAAACTGAATGTCTACATGCTCAAGACGTTGATTCACTTCTAATCTTAGTTCTGTATGTTGATGATTTGTTGATCATTGGTTGCTCGACTTCAGTGATTGTTGAAGTCAGGAGTATTTTACATGACATGTTTTTTGATGATGGACATGGGTCCGCTACACTTCTTCCTTGGAATCAAGATTAGTTAGGATGCATCAGAAAGCAAAATGTCTCAATCCAAGTATGCATGAGATTTCCTTGAGAGATTTCACATGACAGACTGCAAGTCTTCTCCGAGTCCTTTTCTATTAGGAGTCAAACTTGAGGATGTTGGGGAGACTCCATTGGTTGACAACACATTGTACATAAAACTAGTGGGGAGCTTGTTGTATCTCACACACTCCATACCATACCTCTCTTATGCAGTTGGTGTAGTTTACAGGTTCATGCAGGAGTCACATGAGTGTTATGGGACTTATCAGTAAATGCGGACATAAATAGATCTCGTTAGATCCACCTAGATATAGAAAAAAATAGAATAGGATATGCCACTTTCCCTAAGGTCTAATCATTGAGTTTACTATATAGCAAGAGATGGGCAAACATATCATTTAAATGTCACTTCCTCTTATCATTGTTATCCTAGCTCCACTTCAGTGCTCCTGTGATATTGGATCTGCCAAGGAACACAAGCCAACCAAAGTGAAAGCAATATAGCACACTTAAAGAGAACCTATGTATGTGATCAAGGAATCATACAATAAAATGAGATAAGTTTTATGGGAAAGAAACATATCACTTTATTATATAATAATGAAAGTGGAGATTACAACCAAATCCTTGATGTTGCAAGGTCTCCTTCCGATGGCTCTTTGCTCCAACACACAAACTTGCTCCAATCTTGAATGAAGAATATCTATAATGACTTGATGAACTGAAATGAGGCTCTCAAGGATGATCCAATGCATAACTCTCCATGCAATATTATCCTTATTCAACCTTCATTAACCTTACTTTCTTTCTTAACCTTTTCCATGATAAAGACATCCTTATATAAGGGAAAGAGATATGGTTAAAGAGATTAGGATGATCCCACCAAATTAGAGAAGCGAGTAGGATCCCAACCATACAGATGCCACCTCATCTTCTAGAAGATTCCCTTCTAGAAATTTTGTGAAGTTCGACCTTTTCTTAGCCTTTTGACATCGTCGCACCCTACTTGTAGAGAAGACTGTGGAGACATCGTAAACTAGTTTTAGAGAAGAGTGCGACGACTAGGAATCATCGCATCCTACTTATGGTGCATCCTGTGACAACCTTCCTTAATAGGGTTTTTTGGAAGAGAAAGCAAGACACTTTCCTCATGGAGAAAGGATATTTGTGGGAACATGAACACATGTTGTCAATGGATCACTATGATGACCAAAATAATGTGTAACAAAATGCCCCCAAATTATGAGGTTGGAACTCGTGATAGCTGAAATACTTTGTAGAATGTGTGTCAGAAACAAAGAGCACACCAGTCGGGATCCTGCAAACAGTGAAGCATCAACATAATGATATACCATTGTCTGAGGTAGGAATTCCCATACTCAGATTACAAAGTGTCAAATGATTCATGGCCACTAAATATACACTGTGGACATATGTCAAGGTGAATCGACATAGCCACCCAGAATACATTGTGGATCAATGCTCTTAAAATGACTCAAATTCGGACATAGCCACAAGACATACAAAGTGGATCTATGTGTCAATACAAATCATGAATACTTCGTCACAAACTAGACCATAATAGTATGACCCAGGGTGTTCATTTCCATCATCCCTAAGTATGAATCTAACCATGTGATTACAGGTGTTGAAGTTCAACATGGTAAAAACCACTTGATTACTGGTCAATGATGAGAACCATTAACAAGTGTGAGGGAAATCAAAATTGAGGTCAATGACTCCTAAGGTACCCTAGTACAATCCCATGAGTGTGAATGAAGGATTTGAAGTCGAACACTTGAGGTAATCTTCCAATCAAGGGCCAATTATGTGAACCCACTGTCGAAAGAGAAGAAGCCTGTCATTGAGGCATGCAGGCTCTAAGGAACTGAATGATTTCTAAGTCTTGTTCCCGGATGATGAGCTGAAGTCGACAGGAAAAGAATCATCATAGGAGGGCCTTGATGTATCCCCCATCAACGTCAAGAAATAACTAACAGATTTGAGATAAATCGGAGCATGAAGTGATTCGAAAATGACACAGGGAAGGGTGACATGGTAGAAAATTTATAACTGCAGATGGTCAACTCAATAGGAGGCTTATTAAGGTTGGACTTCTCTTGAACATATGAATGAAATGAAAATGGTCTTGGAAGCAATGACTCAAGAAGGACCCACCATATACACATGTGGATGGTTGAATGAGAGACAAATGTATTTCCCATCCCGAATACAATGATAAATGGGGGTGTCATGTTCAAGAGCGACTATTACTGTCACTAATCACGGATATAGAGACAAAATTATTTCCCAAATTTTCCCCCACCATTTCCAGTGAGTACCTATTTATTTTTACACAAGCTTGAGGAGGATAACATATGCTTGTTAATGTAATCTCATCCTTCGAACGATTCTCTCAGATTACATTTAACGAACCCTAAGAAGGAGTGGTTTGGTCCCATATGGGTCTTACAATATTTGTTTAACGAGTCCAAAGAGAGAAAAATCAGGGGTTTTTCATGTTTATAGAGTCTGAAAAACACTTAAATAAGATCACCAACGAGATCCCCTGCAGCTTGAAGAGTAGTTTGTGCCCACTTGGGCCTCTTCTCTGGATTTTCAACTGCATATGGATGCTCTAATTATGAATCTGATTGTATTGACTATGAATCATACTTCTCGTCTGAAGAAGAGTTGGCATGTGCATGCTCATCATCTCAAACAGGTGGAAGAATGAAGGTGTCTGCATGCGACTATTGAGGTGCATGCGAGACCCTTTCCTCGAACTGGAAACTTCTCTCAATGATGAGTCGGTCTGAGGAAATATCAATGAGCCTATATCCCTTCACACTGTCGGGGTAGCCAAAAAAAATGCACTTAGTTCTATGTGGATCAAGTGATTTCCTCTTTGTTATCACCCTATAAGTTATAGGATCAACTAGTGACTGGGATATTATATGTCTCTAGTGTTTTTGTTGACAAATGATTTTTCATTCTGCAAATAATTTAAAAAAGAAAAAGAAAAGAGGGCATAAAAGAATTCAATAAAATCCCCATGCAATAATAGTAACTTTGTCCATACCTTTCAATCATGGCCAAGTTCTTTTTAAATTGATGTTGATAGGGTAGTGAATGAGTTTGGCTAAACAGTTTAATCTTAGCCAAAGTGTCTAGGTTAGATTAGTGAATAAATTTGGCCAGACTGTCTAATCTTGGTCAGATAGCCCCAAGGTAGAGTAATTTCTTAACCCAACCGTCTAATCTGTGTTAATTTCCATAGGAAGCTAGGTTAGAATATAGGCTAGTTTCTTTGTTGCTTCATTTCAATAAGAACCAATTTGATGTAAGTGTTATGCCATGTTTCAGATACTTAAAGGGTCATTTACCTTACCCCTTGGTGGTGTTGACATGAAGAGCCTTGGAGAAAACCCGTGAAAAAGCACTTATCCTAAGTCTCCTCGGTGCATGTATTTCCCATGCCCTCACTTATATTATGTTCACATATCAGCGGTCCAGATGACCGCACCCAGATCTACAGTGGATAGACCATTCTGGACCCCCCCGACCGTTCTGCTTTTAACTAGGGGGGGGGGGGGTGTCCGGAATCGATGATAAGACCCGCGTGCATCTGGATGACCCAGGATCGAGTGTGCAGATATATGGTCAGAATTGGATTACGGACCCCCCCGTCCATTCTTCCTTTAATGGAGGGGGGGGGGGGTCCATAATGAGTGATAAAAAGCATGCAAAGATCTGTGGCCATGAAAAAAGTGCTCAGATCAATGGCTCGAAATGTTTTTCGAACCCCCCCGATCGATCTGCTTTTAACCAAGGGGGGGGGGTCCATAATGGAATCTTCCCTCTGGCGGGCCCCTCTTTATACATGGCATCATTTTAATGGTCCTGAGTTCCATCACTACCTACTGTCTAACATACATTTGTCACATCTTGACGTCACTATTCACCTTTCTGAAAAGGGTCACATCCCATAAACTGTTGTCAGTCCTTCACCCTCATTCGCTCGTGGAAAGCCCCCTCACTATGACCTTTACCTCCAATCGATAGCTGCCACATCACCCGTATATATCCCTCAGTCACCCTCACCCGCCATCTCACACTCAAATGATATGTTGGCCATTTATTATTGGATAACCTATCCATTATCCAGCTGACCTGTCTCCCGCGCCCAACCGATCCCCGTTTACTTAAAACTACCATTATTATCCCTACTATTTCCATTCACCCATCACACCAGAGTTTTCACACCATTTACTCCTCCATTACAATCAGTTGCCTTCATCCATAGTCAGTCACCCCTACTAACATTGTGTTTTCTTTCAGGTACTATTGCAGAAATGGCGCCAAAGTCCAAACAAGCATAAGGAGAGGAGAATTTGTTTCTCCTGCCTCCTGTCGAGATTGACAGGATCCCACTGGTCGACAAAGACCGATTAATCGCAGATACAAAATGTGATTTTGATTTTGCATACCTTCAGTCATGGCTCAGGGAATTTTTCCTGTACTAGAGCAATGAAATCGGGCTCTGGGAGTCCAATTTACCCCTTTACCTCTTCCCTGAGATCCATCCTTTCCCAGAATTTTCTCTCAAGTGCCAAGCCCACTACATTCCCAAGAAAAGATCCATCGTCTCCTCGTCCAGAGAGATCCTGTTCCTCATCACGCCCGAATACATACACCAGATGATGCAAATTCCCCGAGCCGACTCTGCGTCACCTTTCAACCTGGAAATTCTTACAAAATTATACCAGAAAATGACCTTCCCCCAAAGAGCTCAAATATTTGATCTTTTCCTTCCCCCATCCAGTCAATTCCCCTCCAGAAATCCTCCTTACCCTTCCTCCATGTTATCTACTAAAGGAAACCAGATCATCTCATCCCTTTGTGCTTTGTTAGGATACTATTCTGATTAGTGGGTAGATGAACCTATTCTGGGTTTTCTATCCATCTTCTCTACCGATGAAAAGCCCACCAACCAGTTTGATTTCAACACATTCCTGGCGAACAATATTCACAAACAGTTTGTGAATTTTTCCATGGAAGGCATGTTCAAATACTCCTCGATACTAGCATACTCATTCGTCTTCTTCCAAGCGGAAAAATTCAGCTTTTCCATGCAGAAGATGGATGGAGATGGTAAACCTCAGGCAGTGACAGCATGGACCTCCTTGCTAAAGCACAACTCCACTGATTTCAGTTTCAAGGAGTTAATCGATGAATTCTACCACCCTGTGGTAAGTATGCTAAGTGGCAGGCCCAAGCCTCGGATAAACGATGAAGTCTAGAGAATCCTGCACCTCTCGAATAACACAAAGATAGGTGATTGGTATTTGTACCAGGATTACACTGAGATCAGAGTATATGGGTGCGAGTTGGCATCGTATAAGCTACCCAAGTATCTGCCTATCATGATTTTTTCTTTAGAATATATAAGGAAGATAATAAATTCCGATGATATCCACTTTGTGTCATTGAAGAAAAAGCAGCAGCTTAGAATCAAGGGGCAGATTGGCTCCTTCATCTACAACAACCGTGGTGCTGGGGAAGAAGCAGACAGGATGCTGAGAGAAATGAAGTTCTTCATGAGCTTCCCATGGCATTATGATCCATGTGGGATCATCTCAGAGATGAGGGTGAAGAAAAAAAACATCCCATATGTTCATGAGTCCAGGCCTGAAGTCGTGAAGTTCGCAAATTAGTCAACCTGGGAGCCTAACACATTGATCAAAGTAGAACAACAGGATCCCCTGACCACTGTGTCACAAACGACCACGCCATAGGTCCCAAAAGAGAAGAGGCCTAGGAAATATTTATCTCCCCTTGTCACGGAGGTATCGTCAGAAAAATTCTAGCTGCACACCAAGAGGCCTAAGACTTCTGCAGTTCCTGGTCCGACCGGGGAAACAAAAGCCTCGTCTACTACAGTGACCAAAGTTGGTATTCCACCCTTCGGTTCGAGCCTCCATAAGGTCATAACCCCAGCAATGCCGAAAAATTCTACAGATTCTCCATTGAACACCCAGCCAGGCAAGGTAGGACCCAAGTTGAGCATTTTTGAAAAGTATGAGCTGTTCAAGAAAATGAACCAGACCCTGACCAGTATTACTTGCACCTAGTTCTGGAAGCAGACATTGACTGTGCAACATAGGTTGATATCGACATTCGACACTGAGAAGGGAAGAATGCATATGGAATTCCTCCAGGCACAGGTACCATATCCAAAGGTGATCACTGACTATAAAAGGGCCACCTTCGAATTCCAGACGAAGGACGTGCATTCGGCCGATCAGATGGATCTGCACAAGTAGACAAGGGAAATGGTCTTTTACACACTGGCGCATGCTTCCACTTCTGCGTCCAAACTGCAAGTGTCCCCGAACAATGTTCAAACATAATTGAAGCTAGAGAAGATATCGTCCTTTTCCAAGGACAACAAAATTAAGACGTTGGAGGAACTGGTCCTCAAGATCGGTTACAATCCTTTGAACATAAAAGCAGTAGAGGAAATGATCAAGCAAAAGAATGCTGACATAGCCTCCTTGAGGAAACAATCAAAGCTCCCACCCATAGAGGATTCGCAGGTGAAGGAGATAGCAGAGAAAGAAGGAGAGAAAGATGAAATGATCAACCTACTCATGGAGCAGAATGCACAGCTTAAAGAAATGGAAGTTGAGATGGAGAAACTATTAAAAGAGAAAGAGAAACTGAATCCAATGGAAGTCATTCCATTGATTTCTATTCCAATTTCAGGACTAAGCACTGCATCAGTGACAGAAGTCCCATCCGTGACTCCATTGACATCCCAAGAGAAGACAACTGACCTAGCTAAGTCTATGGAAAAGATGAACCTGCAGGAAACAGAGATCAGCAGGCTCAAAAAGGAGATTGAGAACCTTCAGGAACTCAAATTATCCTTCCAGACCAGCCTCTCCAAGGAAAAGTAGGTAACAAAGAAGCTCAAACAGAAGCTACAACAACTCCAGAAGAAAACAGTGCCAGGAAAGACTTTGGCCGAGATTAAAGAAAGTGTATGGACCGACATCACCAATTCCATGAACGAGATCATGTTTGAGCAGAATGAATTGGTGCAAAGAAGTAAGCAGGCCATTGAGAAGATCAGATCAGAATTGGGAGAGATGCCAACATAGGTGAACAAGATCATCAAGTTCCTCAATTCTAAGACCAGGGAAGAACTGGAAGAGATGAAAATTGAAGACAGAACAGAGACCATCCTCGAGGTCAAAAGAGTTTTGACTAAGAGAGGATTAATGCTTCAGCTGGAAGAAAAGGTTCAGGCCATGGACCTAGGGGTACAAAGATTCTTTAGTAAGATTTAAGCTCTCCAGAAGAAAGGTCTTCCTGGTCTGAAGGTAATTAATGATAAATTGATGACACTCCCAAACTACAAGAAGAGATTGGTCGATGTGGCTAAGGACAGTTCGAAGTTTGCAGGAATTCAAGGGAGCATCAATGGCAAGGCGTTTCTAGATGCTCTTCAGTGGGACATCAATATCCAACATGAGATTCGATACATTTTCCTCACCAAGCCTACCTTCGCCAAGTACATAGAAATGGACGAAGTG
This sequence comes from Picea glauca, assembly GCA_000966675.3. Classification (NCBI taxonomy): domain Eukaryota; kingdom Viridiplantae; phylum Streptophyta; class Pinopsida; order Pinales; family Pinaceae; genus Picea; species Picea glauca. The sequence continues at coordinate 745,715 of JZKD02S1408190.1, read as the reverse complement.
TATCGAAGGCTACTCAAAGTCAACGTGCCCAGTCATCTTCGATGGGAGAAACTCTGTGATCTGATTGAGTAGTAGATGAGTTGTCCCAGTCCAGTCATTCATCCAGTTAGATGAGGTCATGCAGAGGCTTCATCAACGGCCCACCCAGAAATCAACATGCAGTTACACCACATTATCTAGCAGATCCTAGATTTTTGAGATTTGTTAAGTTTGTTAGGCTAAAAATAGATTTAGCACGTCCTGATCATTAATGATAGGATTGTTTGTAATTTGAGTTATAAATTCTTCATCTTTCGAAGTATTTAGGGTTGTTGATGTTCACACCCTGACACTATCAAATTGTAATATTTTTTAAGAAATCTTCCATTAATACAAAGAGGCACTTTTACAGGATTCTTGTGTGTATTCACTGGTGATGTTTTTCTCTCTACGTTGAATGTTATTCTTGCTTTGTTATCATACTTTTTTCTAAATCTAATCTTTAGAAGTAACGAACGTGACAGGATTTATCTCGGATACCCTGTTTCTGACTCAAAAGATTTTCGTGTTTTTCTTCCGGTTATTTCAATAAAGAAATTCTTAATTTCTTCTTTGCTGAAATTATCTTTCTCGCCTTTTCTACTATCCATCATATATGCTATTGAAGAATACAGTGATTATATTATCTCACCCTGTGAAAGGTTTTCTTTTCTTTTTGGGTTTATATTTCAATTTTTAAGACGCGGACCCTATAGCCCAATGGATGTGTAAATTGTCTCAACCAACTCAATCAACACTACATCAACGAAAACCAACTCATTTGTTTACCTAGCCTAATATTTTGAAATTCGAAACATATCTAAATCATATAGAGAGATCCCTCTCTGAAGTTGGAAGGGCTAGATCCCAGCTTCAAAAGTGGTTGGATAAAGTTACCTTTGTAGATTTCTTCTTTCGTCAACCTCTAGGAAATTTACAGAGCGTTAACACTCTTTTCAGAGGGAATCCGGGCCCATGCACGTGAACCAAAAATGAGAAATTGGGTCACTTCCGATTTGAGGCCACTCCAAGCCTCATAGGGGGTCTTATCCTTGAAGTATCTATCAGGAGATTGGTTTTGGATGTATGTTGCACAATTAAGTGCTTCGGCCCATAGTCTTTGTGGTAGTGACTTTGCATGCAACATGCAAGATGCAATCTCCTTTAGAGTTCTATTTTTCCACTCAACAACTTTGTTTTGTTGTGGAGTATAGGGAACTATATGCTGCAACTGAATCCCTACCTCATGGAAAATATTATGGATCTCATGATTTACATAATCTCCCCCGTTATCAGTTCGTACGACTTTGATCTTCTTTCTAGACTGTGTCTCAACCAAGGCTTTGAAATATTTGAGGTGTTGAAAGACCTCACATTTTTTCCTGATAAAGTAGACCCAAGTAAAGCATGAGAAATCATCAACAAAAATGAGAACAAACCTCTCTTTGTTGATGGATGGATGCGTAATAGGATCCATAAGGTCACTGTGGATCATATCCAAAGGTGTGGAATCTCGCTAGGACTTTCGTTTTTCGAATTTCTCTTGAGGGTGTTTTTCGAGAACACATCCCTCACATACTCCCTTGGAGAAATAGATGTCTAGTAGACCATCAACCAGTATATTATTGCTAAGTTGTTGCATGTATATGAAATTCAAATGTCCAAACCCTTCGTGCCATATCCTACTACTTTCATCAGCATGAGTAAGCAGTAAAAAAGAATCAGGTTCAATGAATTTAGAAAATGTATACAATCTAGACTGATGATTTACCTCACTGGTAGCATCCCTTGAGTTGGTTTTCATGTCGTAGATGTCCATAGAATTTGGTGTGAATATGAATTTATTTCTGGTGCCAAAATTCGTCATTTGATACACAGAGAGAAGGTTGATAGAACGTTTGGGAGAATGCAACACATTCTCTAAGCTTCCATTCGTGAGTTCAATCCTTCCTTTGTGGGTGAATTTGACAAAACAGTTGTCCCCCATCATAATGGGATGAACTTTGCATGCATCCAAAGAATAATATATTTATTTTGAGGCAACCATGTGATGTGATGATCCTGAATCTATGATCCAAGCGTCGTGAGAGGAGTTGATGGTAATCAAGGCATGGACATAATTGTCTTTCTTGGAATTCAGATATTCTGGCTTCTTCTTCTTGGCACCCTCGAGGATGTGATATCCAAGGTTGTTTTGTTGAATTATTTCAGACATCATATCTATTTGTTTTTTCATGCATGTGGATTCTGAATGGAATCCTTTATGACAGTACGTGCATTTCTCCCCTTTTCTTCCATTTTCTCCTTTGGATATGGAGGCAACGATGAAAGGTTTTGTGTACTCTTCCTTCTTCATATGTGCATGAGCTTTCCATTTATCTTTATCTTTATATTTCTGATATTTTTGGTTTCCATCATGCACAGTGAGTGCGTTCTCTCTTGGGCCTTTGATTGTGCCAATGTTGATGAGCTTGGTTTGCTCTTGTGTCAGGGATTCAATAAAGTCCTCAAGAGAAGGAATCTTCCAAGTGGCTCTGGAGGTGAATCTGATGGAATGGAATGTGGATACGAATACATAGGATTTAGGATTGAGCTTGGAGAAAATGGTGAGAACGATTTTTTTCTCCTACTTCAATTTATCAACCCCGCAAGCTTTGAGTTGTGATAGTAAATCCTTGAATTTTGTAAAGAAATATTGGATATTTTTGAAGCATTTTGGAGCCAATGTGAGAAGATACACCTCAATAATGTGTCCCCTCATCTCATCCTATTTTCCAAATAGCCCTTCCAAGGTGGTCCAGGATTCATTAGGAGTTTTATAGGAAGATATGTGAAAAAGGAGATCGGGAGAAATATGATTGCAAATTGTTCTGAGTGCCTCATCCATGTGATTTAAATACTTGGATTTGTATATGGCTGATGTCAATTCTGTATCTGTATTCAAGGTTAACTTGTACAACCCTCCGTTTCAGATATGTATGGATATTTTCTCCTTCCATGCAAAATAGTTGTAAGGTGTAAGAATGAATTATTTTTGGAAATCCATCTTTCCGTTGTCTTCAATCTTTTGTACCTATAAACAAATTTGGTGTAGATTTTTCTTAGAAATATGTCGGCTCCCATACCATGTAAATGTTTTGAACCTACATAGAATAGATAAATCTAAACAATGATACACACATTTGTAGAGATAATTTTAGAAAGAAGACGAAGGAGAGAAATAATAGAATAATTCTCATTAACCGTTTGAATAATGAATAATTAACACATGATATAATCTGTATAAATGAATGAGTGCAGACTGGAGGAGAAACAATACACCACAGTGGTGGTCTAGAGTGATCTGGACACACACCAATAGTTACAGGAGTGAACTGCCACCTAGTCTAGTCTCTTAGGCAGTTACGGGAGTGAACTACCACCTAGCTGAGTTAACTAGTCAACTAGTCTTCAGTTAACTGACTGAACAGATACTAGTGAGGAGTTAACTCAGGGAATCAAGGGTAATGCACTAGTCTGGTGATGATACCAATGCAAGGCCAAATTATCATGGTGATGATCCTAATTTTTCATGGTGATAAAACCAATGCAACATCTAAACTCAACTCAACTAGTCAAACTGAAGTGTCAACTGAAAGAGAATATTCTCGAGGTGGAATATTCTCCCCTAAAACATAGGAGATTGGATAATGACTAATTATGACTAATAAACAAGGAAAAACCTTAGGAAAAAAAATTCCTAGGTGTGTGTGAAGTAAATCCAACACATAGCACCACAACGAATGGATTATCATATTAGCTAGGAAAATAGACATAATTTAAATCGGTTCAGTCTAGAGCACCACTTAGATGAATTATGGGATTTAAAATTTACTAATTTAAAAAGAAGATAAATGTAAATTGTAATAGCCAAATAAATTTAAACATCAATTTATTTCATAAACTAAGACAATAACTTCATAACAGAATAATAATCTTCATAATAGTAACTTCAGTAACCTAAATTTATCAATGAATAATGATTTCATGACAGAATGAAACAAATATGTAAATTAGCATACCTGGGTGTGATGCTAACCCTTCTCTTTCCACTTGCCTTGTTGATCGTTGTTGAACTGTGTAAACACTGCCCAAAACCTTGTTCCACCCTGCCAGCTAGGACAACTTCCTAGCTCCAGGATATCATATGGATATCCTGGCCCTCGTGCCCAAAACCTCCAGTAAACCGGTGCCTGTACTGATCCAATCCCACTACAGAACTCAACTCTCCTCTCTGCAATCCAAGAGATACCTCCCCCCCAAAAATTCCCGTAGAATGGTAATCCCTGCTTCCTAAACCTCCTTCCCCCATATTCCTCCTTCACCACCCCTTTCTCATTTACTTCCTTACCTACACCTAGTTAATGCCCCTTATCCTTTCATTTATTATTTTATCCTTTCATAATTAATATCTTATCCCTTTTTGTGTGCGTAACCTTTTTAATTTAACAATATAACTTATTAATCTTTTAAATTTAATACCCATGTTATTGAATGTAATAGGTAGTTAATTAATTAATTAATTAATCAAATTGTAACCATTAATTAATTAATAAATATTTAATTAGTATCATTATACCAATCTTGTTTAATTAATACCATGTTAAGACAATTAATCCCCTAATTAGTTTTAAATTAATAATCCTTAAACATTTATTCAACTAGGGTTGTTACATACACCCACCCTTCAGGAAAATTCATCCCGAAGTTAAGGTATCATATGGTACAATGAAAAGAAACATGGTTCACACATTCATAACAATTAACTGACATTATCAGTAAGTAAGTCAAGAAAACTCATACATACTAGTGTATATGTACAAGAAATGCATGTGTAGCTAATAC
>JZKD02S1408190.1:701859-735068 GCA_000966675.3 Picea glauca | reverse complement strand
CGCTGTCCCGGTTTCCTGCTTAGGCGGGACAGCTGGCCTCACACACAGTTTTGAATTTTGTACTTTAGAAATGGAAATATAACAGGCACTACCCCCTTTTTATTTAAAAAAAAAAGAAAATTTATGGGTGGGTAGGTAGGCCCTTGGTTCCAGATTTTGAACCAGGGCTCTGATACCATATGTAATAGTCAAATAAATTTAAACATCAATTTATTTCATAAACTAAGATAGTAACTTCATAACAGAATAATAATCTTCATAATAGTAACTTTAGTAACTTAAATTTATCAACGAATAATGATTTCATGATAGAATGAAACACATATGTAAATTAGCATACCTGGTTCTGATGTTAACCCTCCGCTTTCCACTTGCCTTGTTGACCGTTGCTGAACTGTGTAAACACTGCCCAAAACCTTGTTCCACCCTGCCAACTAGGAAAACTTCCTAGCTCCAGGATATCATATGGATATCCTAGCCCCCATGCCCAAAACCTCCAGCAAACCGGTGCCTGTACTGATCCAATCCCACTACAGAACTCAACTCTCCTCTCTGCAATCCAAGAGAGACCTCCCCCAAAAAAATCCCTGTAGAATGGTAATTCCTGCTTCCTAAACCTCTTTCCCCCATATTCCTCCTTCACCGCCCCTTTCTCATTTACTTCCTTACCTACACCTAGTTAATGCCCCTTATCCTTTCATTTATTATTTTATCCTTTCATTATTAATATCTTATCCCTTTCCGTGTACGTAACCTTTTAATTTAACAATATAACTTATTAATCTTTTAAATTTAATACCCATGTTATTGAATGTAATAGGTAGTTAATTAATTAATTAATTAATCAAATTGTAACCATTAATTAATTAATAAATATTTAATTAGTATGATTATACCAATCTTGTTTAATTAATACCATGTTAAGAAAATTAATCCCCTTATTAATTTTTACTTAATAATCCTTAAACATTTATTCAACTAGGGTTGTTACATAAATGAATATGAATACACATGAAATACATACAAAGAAAGGTACAACCTTTAGATCATCACCATTAGAATATTTCTCTTAAGGAACTCAGGACTTCTGCATTTGTATTTCTTTAGATTTAGGAAATTACATAGAGTATCCAAATATCTATACTTTTTCCTGTGCCTTTTACATAAAAAATGTCTATATATATAGAAAATAACGATCCATTTATCTATTAGGAGTTGAACTACTATCTCCTAGAGTTATGGATCTAGTTTTTTTTCAAAGAGAACAACAACCTTTACAAAAATTACCAAAAATAGGAAAGTTGATCTAGAAATCATAAACTATCTCAGATGTTATTTACAATAATAAATTCTTTTAGAAAATCACAATCGTATGGTTGTGATGAATCATAATGTTTAATGTTAGACAACACTATCTGTTACACAATAAATTCTGGTTTCTGTTGCGCAACTACTGGCTGTGAAATCTGCATAGTGATTTCACATGGCAGATCTTCATGCAGAGGTAACGCGCATGAATCCAGTTGGCCGTAGAGAATGGGATCATCCAATTTGTCCATATATTCCTTGTCTTAACTCACTTTCAGTTGTAAGGTCTTGTTTGTTCTTCTCAATGACAAAATTTGTCTTTTCAAGTTCTTCATCTGTCTCAACAAGGCCACATTTATTTTCAATTTTGATTGAATGCCAGATAGATCTACACATGCATCATCAATAGCTGGTTAGCATTACTTGAATTGTTCCATGATTCTTTCCTCTGATATCCTTTTTTCCTCCTTGAGCTCAATGATCACATATTGAGCCTCTCTAAGATTCCTTTTCAGCCAATTTATATTCTCTTCTCCTCATTTTAGTGAGGTATAAGATCTCTGACCTACTTGACTCTATGATGTTGGTGTTTCATGAATTTTTTTTCTAGCTACCTTCTCAATTCTCTATTTTATTGATAGAATTGGGCCATGACGTGTTGAGATTTCCTTCTCTTATGTTTCACATCCTTATTATTTGCATATTCCTCACCTAGCTCCACTTTCTTTTCATCAATTCTGTGGTTTACACATTCAACAAGCTCTAGTTGAATTATGGATATGGGAAATATCCTCATAGAGGACCTGGTGCACGATTTACTAGGATCTTGTATCTCCTCAACTTCATCAATAAATATCAAATTGCTTCTCTTCTGGGATATTGGCTGACTGAGTGATGAATCTTCCATTTCTTTTCCTTTTCTTCTTTCAATAATATTTCCTCTTCTCAGTTGTTTTCTCAGCAGATAAAGGAATGTCTCCTTTAGGGTCTCTGGGATTTTTTGTCGAAATCATAAAGGAATTCCAATCCTTGTTCAAATTTCCCAGATCTTCAACCACCAACATATTAATTAATGAAAAATGAAATAAGTTTTTCTCTAGCTGGTCAGCTTTAGCTTAGACGTTGTATTCCATATTTCTCAAGCTTTGACACAAGAAGAAAGGTAAGTTTAATGGATTTCTCCCTATGAAATGCATTATTAACTTGATTTGGTATGGATGAACCTTCTATAATATTCCCTCACATGTGAAGTATTTCCTGATTATCTCCAAAAGTTTCTCAAAAGGTTCCTGGAGATACTCACTAGGAATGTCGTATACAATTTTCTGATTTCAATATTCAAGCTTGTTGAAATCCATATAACACAAAGTGTCGAATGGAATACCTTTAACGATTTTTTCCCTGCAACGGGATCTCCGTCAAAATTGACATAGCTTCCTCGGTCACTTGGAAAGTGACCCCTGCAATAGTTTCACTGACACAAGTGAAATTGAGGGTGAATTGCTTAGTTAGTTGTGCATGATATCCTTGAATCTTTTCATAGAAATGTATGCATATGGTTTTTTCAAAGGAGATTTTGATCATCGATTCTTCATTTATTAGCTTTAAATCTGGAGGTTCAAACTTCATGACCCTTCCTCTTCTTGCATTCTTTCTTTTACTTTGAGAATTTCCATGATGTTGGTATATGTCAATTTCAGGAACGCAACAATAGATTGTCGCAGCCTCTCTGTGCAACAGATAAGAATAATAAACTTTGCACAATGTACAAGAAAAAGTAGCAACATGAAAATCTATGCGAGAAACAAATCAGTGGCAGAAAAATTGGCACAATGAGAAACTCAGCGCAGCAGTAAAGTGCGATGGAAAATTATGATGCAGCAGAAAAATCAGTGTGACAACAAGCTCGATGTGACAACAAACAACAATGGGAAAGTTGGTGTAGAGAAAATATCACTGCAACAGTAGGTAGTTCAGAATAAATAAGGTTGCTTGTGAGAATAAACTACTCATTCCAAAAGCTAATTTGTAACGGTCTCCAAGAAAAACTCTTTAACAATGGCTGAAAGTAATGGAGGATACATAGAAAAATCAAAATAGCAGACTTACGTAATGACTGACAACAAACAGTATTTACGCAACGAAGGGCTTCAAAGCTTACTACAAAAACTGCACAAATTTTGAAAGTGATGGAGAAGCATGAAGGGTGACCAATATTTATGCTTGAACAGATAAGGAATGAAATCATGGAAAAGGACGGAAAATCCATAGCGATGGGATGTTCGAAAGGAGGTTAAATATTTTCACAGTGAACTCATCCAGTGGGTACTCCTTTGAAGTGTGAAATAGTACAAACAATATGAAGTTCTATGATTGTTCACTTTTCTGACTTCATGATAAGGTAATGATGCCCCATAATATATTTTGACATGACCTTTATCCTACCCACTTGACTCGAACTTGGTACCTAAATTCTACTTTTTTTACATGAATCAAGACTTAGAAAAGTAAACCCTTACAATTCAAACATGACGAACCTTAAAACCTTTTATCGATTTTTATCCAAACTCCTTACTCTACTTTTCAAACCATTCCTTAATTTTGTCACTAACCTCATAAACTTTGACACACCAACTGCGACTTATTAAGGAAATATTTGATTTTTACAAAAACCAAGACATGACTCTAAATTTTTTTGGACAAAACTGTGACTCTAATTACAAAAAACATGGTGCTAATAGCTGGCTCCAATGGGGATGCTATCCTCCCAGTGAGGTAGCAAAGAACAATAGACCAAGTGCATGACCTTTGGGCTTTATTTGACTCAAAATTCTAAACTGACAAAATAAACTTATTTACAAAACTCTCTTCACACAACGTTGACCAAAGTCAGCATAAACTTAGGGCCGTCACTTCGGGCTTCAATTTTATGTTTATTATTGACTCAAAATGATTCTTTTGAAAATAAAATGGTTATTTAGAATGAAATAAAGAGATTGAAATATTTTTTAAAGAAGGTAATGTTTGAGAAACCTTCCATTCATAGGTCCCCCACCAATAAGATCTCCATTAAGGTCCTACAAAAAATAGGCATCGTTCCCATGGTATGCAAAAATATTGAATGGTCATAGAAAAAGATGATCAAACTTCCCATATTTCCCTATGTCTTCATTCCCTATGTCCCATTTTAGTACCAAATCATTGACCTTGAAATCATCTTCCTTAGTATGTATGTCAAAAATTATTTTGATGTTATCTTGGTGCAGCTATGATTTATTGAAGACATGTTCTCTCATTTGTTGCACATGCATTAATTGGTGTATTCTCCTTAAAGAATCATTTGGTTCAGTGTCTTTTTCTTACAATATTCTCATCCCTGGAAGCCGTAATGAGGTAGGGAAAACTGCCTCTATATCATATACGATCTAGAAAGGTGATGTGGAAATAGACCTTTTAGTGGTAATTTTGTCATCCCATAATGAATAGATGATTTTTTTGTGCCAATATTTCTTGTTCTCCTACAGAAGATTCTTAATAATCCTACTCAATATTTTATTAGATTATTCATCTAATCCATTACCCTGTGGGTAATAGGCTATGGAATGGCCAAGAGGTATATTATAGTCACTGCATAATTTCTCCATTTTCTTGGATTTGAATGTCGCTGCATAGTCAGTAATGATCTTAACTGGAAAACCAAATATAGATAAAATATTACTTTCTAAAAATTGAACGATGACAATATCAGTATCTTTCCTTGTGGGGACTACTTCAATCCATTTGGTGAAGTAGTCTGTGGATTCCAGTATCCACCTATGTTGAGATGAGGATGGCGGATGAATTTCTCCTATGAAATCAAGACCCCATTGCATGAATTGTGCTTATAAAGAGATAGGATTTAAAGGTAGAGGTTGCATTTTTATTTTTCCTTCAAATATCTAGCATTCATGGTAGATGGAAACTTTCTTGTATACATCAGAAAAAATATTAGGCCAATAGAACCATATCCTCAGTATTTTGTGCACAATAGTCTTCCAATAATGATGTCCCCCACAATCACCTTTTCTAAACTCTTTGATATAATTTTTCATTTTTTCATCCAACAAACAATTTAACAAGATCCCACCTGGATCTTTCCAATATAGAGAATGATCTAGAATGAAAAACTTTGTTGCTTTCAACTTTAAAAACCTAGCCTTGGTTTTTCTCAACTAAGGAGGAGATTGTTAGTTTCTTAATACATAAGTAATACTAGCATACCAAGGATAATCAAGGAACTTTTGGGATATCTGTGGGATTGTTTCTTCTTCTGAAATTTCTGATAAATAAACAATAAAATTGATTCCCAAAACATCACAATTTGACCGTACCCTCAATTTTTCAAGCCCTTGACCCTTAATCAACTCTATACGTTTGATTTCGAGGTCATACTATGACATTACTGCTACCCATTTTCCCCTTCTCCCTTCAGAATTAGGATGAGTCAAAATATAGTTTACAGAATGACTAGGAACATAAGCGATGACATGGGAATGCAAGATATAAGTTATAAATTCTTTAAGGGATTTCACCAAGGCATATTCCTTTTTTTCCATGATATCATACCTTAGTGGGAAATCTCTCAATGTCCTGTTATAATAATCTATAGTCCTTTCAAAGTTCTGATCATGGTTTTGCAACAAAACATGAACAATGGTGTGTTATGAAGAAAAAGTAAACAATATAAAATATTTAGTAAAATTCGGGTTGACTAACACTAGAGATTTGGTTGGTGCCACTTTAATATATTCAAAATAATTTCTAGCTTCAGGATTCCATTTTATTTCATTGCCTTTCCTGAGCATGTTTGTGATATACTTTATGATCTTAGCTAAGTTAGGAATGAACCTTCTCAAAAAATCCACTTTTCCTATGAAAGATTGTACCTCTTTCTTTCTCCTGGGAGTGTCGATCTTCAGAATTTCTTCCACTCTACTAGGGTATATTTTAATCCCTTCCTTTCAAATGATGTGTCCAATCAATTTTCCTTCTTGCATTCCAAAGTTTGACTTTTTCAGATTCAATGACATGCCAAACTTTCTACATTTCTAGAAAACCCTTCTTATATGTTTGAGATGTTGATCATCGGATTCTGAAAATACTATGATATCATCTAGGTAAGTAATAGTAAAATTATCCTTTTCATTTGAAAAGTCTATGTTTATGGCACTTTGGAAATTTCCTCCAACATTCATAAGCCCAAAAGGAATTTTTGCATACATGAAAGTTCCCTAAGGTGTTTCAAAAGATGTCTTTTCTTGGTCATCTGGATGCACCATAATTTGGTTGTAACCATAAAATCCATCAAGCATTGATTTCTTCTAAGATCCCACCACCTTCTACAGGATGTAATTCATCTTAGGAAGTGGATAATTGTCTTTGAGAGATACCCTATTTAGATTCTGAAAATCTACACATAATCTTATCTCACCGCTTTTCTTCCTAACATGCACTAGGTTAGCCACCCACTTGGAAAAACTTAAGGACAAAATAATTTTAGCATAAAACAATTTCCTTACCTCCTTTTCAATCAATGGAAACAACAGAGGGTTTGTTCTTGTCAAATTTTTCTTGAAGGGTTTATGATTATCCTTGATGGGAATTACATTTTGAATAACCTTAGTATCATAGACCTTTAAATCTTCGTAACTCCATGTAAAGACATCAGTGAAATCCTTCATAAGATCGACATACCTCTGTTTAGTTTCTAGACTGAGTGTTTTTGATAGTTTGATGATCTTTGGATCCTCCTGAGTCCCAATCTTGCAAGCTTCTACATCCTCATCATTTGTAGTGATTTTAGGATTTCTAGCTACATCGTTTTTGTCAAAAAATCTTTTCTAATGGGACCAAGCCTTTGGGAATAATGTTATTTTCTACTTGCATTATATCTCTTCCATCAATCTTATTCTGAAAAAGGCCATCATTGTTGAACACAACTGCATATTCATTCTCTTTACAACAACACTCATCATCAATATTTAAATTAGCAAAATCATCACTCATATGAAGGAATCTTTCTACTTGTTTGTCACCTTCAAATATTTGTCAATATTTAATGTTATTGGGTACTGCTTCCCTATGCTTGACTTCAATTTCATACCTTTTATTAGGAAAAAATGGAATTTTGAAAACCAAAGATGAAGTACCCAAAGCATCTACAATTTGATTTTCCCCCCTAGGAAACACTGACAAATTGTATTCTGAAAAATCTTCAAGAAGATCAAGCACTAAATTCCTATATGCTCTCAATATAGGATGCTTGTAATGATATATACACTTTACTTGGTTGATAACAAGATCAAAATATCCATGTACATCTATCCTCCTAGCACCTAACTCTTTTAAAGTCTTCAATCCTAAAATGAGTGTCTTATATTCGACTATATTATTGGTAAATCAAAAGAAAGATTGTAAGAACAAAGTTTTGTACCTATCTTTGGAGGGTCAATCCACACACCATCTCTCGCTCCTTCCTTGCTAGCAGCTCCATCAAAGCTCATATTCCACATTTCATCTTCTGCATTGTTTTTCTGATGTGTAATTTCCTCTATTTGATAAACAATTTTTTCTTTGATAGATATGACAGTTGTTAGCTCCCCCTCTTCAAAACTCAAGTCATTATAGAAAATAGAGGAACCAACTTTAGTATCAACTAAGTAAATGGGATGATAATTTGGTTTGGTTTTTCTACTCACCATGTACTTGAGAAGTAATTCTCTATACAACCTCCTTTCTTGGCCGAAAACAAGGATAGTAGCATATGACATATCCATTTGCAAAGTTCCTTTCAACTTTGCAATACAAGATCTAGATAACAACATGCCAATTTTTGGAGGGATGTCAGCAACCACTATATCCATGATCATTTCTTTTTATGGAATTTGAGACAATGATACAACCATATATTTGATTAAACCTAATCATTTCACCTTCCTTGAGTCAAAAGAGAAGATATCCTTATAAGGCATTGTAATATCTAGTCCCAAATCACCCATGACGACCTTGGGAATCATATTATGTGATGCTCCTGAATCTAACATGGAATTATGTAAGGCCATGTCATGAATATTAAGATTGGGATAGAAAGGAGGAACATCATCAACGTTGCCACTCTCCTCCACATGTGGGCCAAACAATATAACAGGGTGATCATATTGTACATTCAAGGTGTCTGGGGCTTCTTCCATTTTTAGAATTTTAATGATATTATTTCTATATTCTCCATTCTTAATAAGCTCATTAAATGGAACATAAATTTTGATTTTATCCATTTCACTTTCAAAATTAAAAGGATATGGAGCCTTTTCTACCTATTTGATGATTGCTTCCTTTATTACCTTGGGTATTTTATTTGGGGGTTCTTCTCTGGATTTTCCTTTCTCCATTGCATCCTTTGTTGAATTATATTTCTTCAGTTGGCTTGAAGAAGGTGTATTAATCTAGAGTTCCCTTGTAGAATTTTCCTTTTGAATATTTGAAGGCACCTTTTTACTCATGTGGTTATACCATTTATGAATATGCATAATAGAATTGTGGTATCCTTTCCTAAACTCTTCTATTTCCAATGACAATGTATCATCATTATCGTGCATAAACTTATCATTTGCAAATATATTCATCATTTTCTTATTTTTTTAGGAATAGATTTGTTTATGTATCGTCACAACAATGCATATTGTCTTCAATTGTTTGATCAAAATCTTCATTTTCATAGTTGTTTTGGAAAGGAGGTTTTATTTTTTGATCACCTTGATTTATCTAATCACTTTGCCTGATCTGAGGAACTAGAGCTCTTCTGAAATTTTGATTTCTGGGATGAAAATCAGTTTGATCCCTAGTGGCAGGCTTATTTTACAAGGACATTATTTCCATAGTATTCATCATCAAATCAAATTTATCATCTGATGATTGAGAATTCAGGGGATGTGATTCTCCTTTGACCTTCATCACATCTCTAACAGTATTATGTTTGATATTCCTGGATGCCATCAAATTTAACTCTACTTCAATTGCATCACTCATCATATCCTCTAATGTATTGGATCTTCTTTCTCTTAACAACAAGGAAAAGTCACTGTCAAACAAATCAACATATTGAAGTTGAGAAGCTCCAGCAGGAGGTTTAACTTCTGTAGGAATTTAATTATAGACTTTCATAAATCTGGTTAAAAAATCTTGTAATGTTTCATTTGGTGATATTTTTTTATTAATGTATTGAGTTAGCAACTCAAGAGGGTTCTTTTTGTCACCCCACCTTACAAGAAAAAGTGTTTGAAAAGATGCAAAATTAAGGATACTCGCTACACGAAGAGATTTAAACCATAATTTAAGTTCTCCTGAAAGACTTTGTGCGAACAACTTGAGTTTTTCATCCTCCTGATCTACTTCCTATAGATAAAAAAAATCATTAAACCAATCCAAGTGTCTTTGACCTGATGTTTTTTCTTCAACATCGAATGATTTGATTCTATGATTATAATTTTGGGGCAAATCATGTAATTGGCCAGGCAAGGAAAGAGGATAAAATCTTGTTGTCATGGCTCTAGGAAGATTTTGGACTATCTGGACAGTTTGGGAATGGACAATCTTAATAGTAATAGTATGAATGGAGACAATGGGAATCAAACACTGGAATTTCTTCTCATCAAAGAAAATTTCATTTAAATTAGATTTTGATCTAGATATGAACAAGGTTTGCTCAAATTTTAAATCAAAGTCAAGGTCATCAATACTTTTTAAACCGTCTTTGTGTAAGGACAGATTTAAATCAGGGAAAGAAAATGATTGAACTGTCTTTTGTTTTCTTTTGTGCAAGATATTCTCAGGATCATACACAAATTCTATAGGTTCTAGATCAAGGTTCCTTCTAATGTAAATTTTCTTAGGAGCGAGGATTTCTTATTTTCTCAAAACAAAAAACTATGCTACTAATATTTTTAAATGAAGTCTCCATGGTAATAAAAATTCATCCAAAAAGGTGTATGATTCACTGTTACCCTCAGGAATCAAATCTAAGCTTTTAATCGTTCTTCCCAGGGAAAATTTTCAACTTCATCCTTGGCAACGACGCCAAAATGTTAACGCTGAGTAAATTGTTGGGTTGGAGAAATAATCTACAAAGGTAACCTACAAACAGAATTTAAGATTGGAAACTATCCTTTCCAATCTAGAGAGGTATCTCTCTAAGACTTGATCTATGATAGAAATGTTGCTTTAAAAGATGGTGAGATTTAAAACTTTAAGATGATTTTTAAAGGTCTGCTGACAAAAGATAGTGCTTCTAGGGCTATGGAGTCATCCCTGAAAATAAACAAAACAATTCTTGGTAGATAGAACTAAGAGTAAAAAGGGATAAACAAGGTGATGAACTTTTGTGTTTAGTTTGATCATGTGAGGAGAAAGAAGAAAGGAAACATACAACAAAATCAATGCACCATAACGGATGAATTATGATCTTAGTTGGGAAGATAGACAAAATTTAAATCGGTTCAGTCTAGAGCACCACTTAGATGAATTATGGACTTTAAAATTTACAAATTTAAAAATAAGAGAAATGTAAATCAATTTGAATACACAGGAAATAGATACAAAGAAAGGTACAAGCTTCAGATCATCACCATCAAAATATTTTTCTTAAGGAACTCGGGACTTATGAATTTGTATATCTTTAGATTTGGGAAATTATATAAAGGATGCAAATATCTATACCTTTTCCCACACCTTTTACATCAAAATAGTCCCTATATATAGAAAATAAAGCTACATTTAGCTACTAGGAGTTGAACTATTATCTCCTAGATTTATGGATCTAATTGTTTTCAAAGAGAACAACAACCTTTACAAAAATTACCAAAAATAGGAAAGTCAATCTAGAAATCATAAACTATCTGGGATGCTATTTACAATCATAAATTATTTTATCAAATCAAAATAATATGGTTGTGATGAAGAATCATGTGTAATGTTAGACAACATTGTCACCATTGCGCAATAAATTCTAGTTTTTGCTACGCAATTGTTGGCTGCGAAATCTGTGCAGTGATTTCGCACGATAGATCTTCATGCAAAGGTTGCACGCGTGAATCCAATTGCCCGCAGAGAATGGGATCATCCAATTTTTTCGTAGCTTCCTTGTATAAACTCACTTGTAGCTGTAAGCCCCTGTCTATCCTTCTCAATGACAAAATTTGTCTTTTCAAATTCTTCATCCGTCTCAACAAAGCCACATTTCTTTTCAATTTTGATTGAACACTGGAGAGAGATGCACATGAATCATCAATAGTTGTTATGCATTCCTTTAAATGTTCCATGATTCTTTCCTCCAATATCCTTTTTTCCTCCCTGAGCTCAATGATCACATACTGAGACTCTCTAATTTTCTTTTCCAGCGAATTTATATTATTTTCTCCTCCTGTTGGTGAGGTAGGAGATATCTGACCTGCTTGACTTTGTGATTCTCGTGTTTCAGGAATTTTTTATGCTAGATGCCTTCTCAATTCTCTATTTTCTTGATAGAATTGAGCTATGAATTGTTTATATTTCGTTAGTTGATGTTTCACATCCTTAGTATTTTCATCTTCCTCACCTAGCTCCACTTGTTTTTCATCAATTCAATGGTTTACACATTCAACAAGCTTTGGTTGAATTGTGGATATGGGAAATCTCCTGGTAGAAGACTTGGTGCATAGTTTAATGGGAGCTTGGATCTCATCATATTCATAATTAAATCTCAACTTGCTTCTCTTCTGGGATATTGGTTGACTGAGTGATGAGTCTTCCATTTCTTTTCCTTTTCTTCTTTCAACAATATTTCCTCTTCTCGCCTCTCAAATGTCAAGTGTTGATTTCTAAGCAGATAAAGGAATGTCTCATTTAGGGTATATGTTTATGTTTGCTGAAATCATAAAGGAATTCCAATCATTGTTCAAATTTCCCATCTCTTCAACCACCAACATATTAATTTATGAAAAATGAAATAAGTTGTTCTCTGTCTAGTCAAATTTATCTTGGACACTATCTTCCATATTTCACATGCTTCGACACAAGAAGAAAGGTAAGTTTAAGGGATTTCTCCCTCTGAAATGTATCAGTAACCTTATTTGGTATGGATGCACCTTGTCGAATCTTCCCTCACATGTGAAGTATTTCTTGATTATCCTCAAGCGTTTCTCAAAAGGTTTCAGGAGATGCTCACTAGGAATGTCGGTTCCAACTTTTCGATTTCGATATGTAGACTTGATGAAATCCATATAACACGAAGTGTCTAATGGAATACCTTTAAACCGTTTTTTCTCCCTGCAGAGGGATCTTCATCTCAACTGACATATATTCCTATGTCACTTGGAAAGTGACCCCTGCAATAGTTGGACTGATACCAATAAAATTAAGGGAGAACTTCTTAGTTAGTTGCGCATTATATCCTTGAATATTTTCATAGAAACATATGTATCTGGCTTGTTCAAAGGAGATTCTGATTGTCAGGTCTTCATTTATTAGATTTAAATCATGAGGATCAAACCTCACGACCCAGTCACTTCTTGCATTCTTTCTTTTACTTTAAGAAGTTTCCATGATGTTGGTATATGCCAATTTTAGGCGCACAACAATAGATTGTAGTAGCCTCTCTGTGCAATGAATAATAATAGTGAACTTTTCACAATGTGCAAGAAAAAGTAGCAACATGAAACTTTGCATGACAAACAAATCAGTGGCATAAAATTTGGCCCAACAGTAAAGTGCGACGGAAAATTTTGTCGCAACAAAAAACTTAGTGCGAAAACAAACATCAATGGGAAACTTGGTGCAACAAAAATATCAACACATAAATAGGTAGTTTAGAAGAAATAAGGTTGAATTTTAGAAGAAACAAGTATTTCCATAAGCTAATTTGCAATGAGCTCCAAGTAGAACTCTTGAACAATGGCAAAAGGAAATGGAGGATATGCAACAAAAGTGAAATAATAGACTTATGTAACAACTGAAAACAAATAGTATTTACACAGGGAGGGGCTTCAGAACTTGTTGAATGAACTATCGACAATGCACAAATTTTGAAATTGATGGAGAAGCATGAAGGGTGATCAATATTTATGCTTGAATGGATAAGGAATGAAATCATGGAAAAGGACCGAAAATCCATAGCAACGGGAAGTTCGAAAGTAGGTTAAAGATTTGCACAGTGAACTCATAGAGAAGGTACTCTATTGAAGTGTGGAATAGTACAAATGATATGGAGTGCTATGATTGTTCACTTTTCTAACTTCATGATTAGTTAATTATGCCCCATAATATATTTTTCCATGACCTTTACCCTAACCACTTGACTCGACCTTGGTACCTAAATTCCACTTTTTTGACATGACTTGAGACTTAGGAAAGTAAACCCTTACAATTCAAAAATGACAAACCTTACATGCTTTTACCTATTTTTAGCCAAACTCCTTACTCGACATTTCAAACCATTCCTTAATTTTGTTGCTGACCTCATAAACTTTGACACACCAACTACGACTTATTGAGGAAACCTTTGATCTTTTACAAAAACCAAGATATGACTCTAAAACAATTTGGAAAAAACTTTGACTCTAATTACAAAAAAAATGGTGCTAACACATAACTCTTTTTATAGGAGGCACTTTACCTATACAAATTATTTTCATAATCCTTATACATCCCAACCTTAAAATTCTAAAAAATATCAACAAATTTATCATATTTGAATCTTTTCTTCCATCCAAACTTATCAAGATGAACACCATTAAAATCGATGTGTGAGAAGTCTCATACTGGAAATTATAATAGTTAAATTCTATTAAATTTCATACAACACTATGAGAAAATTGAGGTTGTGATATCAATAACAACTAGTCCTCCACTCTCACACATAGAATGGTATCTCCATCTTTGTCCTGATTATACAAAATATAGGGGAATTTAAATTCATGTAAACAAGAGTAGAAAAGCACAAATGATATATATGTAAACCATAAAAATGAGAGCTAACCTTGTATTTATGAACTACATGTGAGATTGCATACTTCATAAACTTGTCGACACTCATTCCATCAAATTCAAGTGTCTAGATTTCTCCCACAAATATGGAAAAAAAGAATGCACTGACATGCATAGCTCCAAATGGTAAAACCACCACCTTTTTCCTCTTGGTATAGTCCCATACTTGAATAGATTGAAAAACCAAAAAGTTAAACAAGTCAAGTAGCTTATCTTTAACCAATTTCCTATCTTTTCTCCTTCCAAGTGAATTGTTGGTTAAACAAATGTCTTTACCTTTATCAATGGATGAAACCAAGGATGGGGGATCTACCTCTATCTTCACTAGAGTAGCTCCTAGATATGTATCCTTTATTGGGTTTCCAACCGGCATTGGAATAGTGAAGCCAATTTTTTGGATGAATGAGGGGAAGGTAAAATGCATGCTTTGGATATGTATTTGAACTAGTCTTCGAGTGCATCTTTCACTAGTTCAAAATGGTTATATTAGTGTTGTGGGATGGCTTGGATTTTTCTAGATCATATTATATTTCTAGTTATGGTTCTATATATTTATCAAGAGACTCTGACACTTTTGATAATGAACATATTACCAGACTCTTACCCTTAACCATAGGGTTCAAAAGACCCACTAGCCAACTTTTAGGTAAACATTGGATGCACTCATTATAATGAAAGGTATTTGTTAGATAATTTTTTTAACAAAACCCTTAATATATACCTTATTCACCCTCTACTTAGCTTCACTTCCTTTCTGAAATGCTATTCTCTTTCTTCCAACTACTCTCCTAACCATCAATGTTACTATAGCCATCAAACCAAGAAATCAAACCTGCCAAGCCATATCCATCGAACCATAGGTGGATGCATTTTTGGCACTCTAAATATGTTTTCATGTGGAGGATCCTATGTTTATTTATCTTGATCTCTATCTACATCTGGAACTAAGTAAACTTCAATTGATTATGAAACCTAAAGGGAGACTGCTAGATCAATGGCTAGATAAGGTATTCTTTTCAATCTCAAACATCGACTAGAAATGGAACTATGGATTATGGACCCAGTAACAAATAACTATGTATTTATGGACCCAACAAAGAAGAGAATTTAGGCTCTTAAACTATACATTATCATGTGATTTGTTGAGCACAGGTACTCAAAATTTTCTTTATGGTTACATGTATGCTTCACGCGAGAGGTATTGAGTTGAATTTGTGGGAAGAAGTAGTAAATCGTTATTGCTACATCATCAAACATTCTCCCATACTAGATGTGAAAGGACCAATACCATAATTCAATATTTTCCACCATCCATCCCATAAGTGTCTTTGAGATGTTTTGTTTTCTTCAACATCAAATGATCTGATTCTCTGATGCAAGGAAAGAGGAGAAAATTTGGATGCCATTGCTTAGGAGAATTTTGGACTATCTGGACAGTCTCAGCATGGACAATCTGAATAGGAATAACTTGAATGAGGACATTGGGAATCAAAGACTGGGATTTCTTCTCATCAAAGGTAATTTCATTTAACATAGATTATGATCTACATTTAAACAAGGTTTTCTCAAATTTTAAATCAAATTCAACGTCGTCAATACTTTTTAAACCATCTTTGGGTAAGGATAGATTTAAATCTAGGAAAGAAAATGATTGAACTGTCTTTTGTTTTATTTTTTCCAAGAGTTTCTCAGGATCAGACACAAATTCTATAGGTTTTGGATCATGGTTCCTTCTAGTGTAAGTTTTATTAGGAGCCAAGATTTCTTATTTTCTCAAAACACAAAACTATGCTACTGATATTTTTAAATGAAGTTGCCATGGTAATAAAAATTCAGCCAAAAAGGTGTCTGATTCCCTGTTACCCTCAAGAATCAAATTTAATCTTTTAGTTTTTCTTCTAAGGGAAAATTTTCAATTGCGTCCTCGACAACGACACCAAAATTTTAACGCTGAGTAAATTGTTGGGATGAAGAAACAATCTACAAAGGTCACCTACAAACCAACTTTAAGACTACAAACTAACCTTTCCAATCTAGAGAGGGCTCTCTCTGAGACTTGATCGATGATATACAGGCTGCTTTAAAAGATGGTGAGATTTAAAACTTTAAGATGGTTTTTAAAGGTCTTCTGACAAAAGATAGTGATTCTAGGGCTATGGAGTAATCACTGAAAACAAACAAAAAAGTGCTTGGTAAATAAAACTAAAAGGAAAAAAGGATAAAAAAGGTGATGAACTTTAGTGTTTACTTTGATCATGTGGGGCAAAAGAAGAAAGGAAACATACAACAAAACCATAGCACCACAATGAATGAATTCTGATCTTAGTTGGGAAGATAGACATAATTTAAATAGGTTCAGTCTAGAGCACCACTTAGATGAATTATGGACTTTAAAATTTACCAATTGAAAAAGAAGAGAAATGTAAATGAATATGAATAAACAGAAAATAGATACAAAGGAAGATACAAGCTTCAGATCATCACCATTAGAATATTTTTCTTAAGGAACTCAGGACTTCTGCATTTGTATTTCTTTAGATTCGGGAAATTACATAGAGGATCCAAATATCTATACTTTTTCCCACACCTTTTACATAAAAATAGACCCTATATATAGAAAATAAAGCTACATTTAGTTGCTAGGAGTCAAACTACTATCTCCTAGAGTTATGGATCTAGTTGTTTTCAAAGAGAACAACAACCTTTACAAAAATTACCAAAAATAGGAAAGTCGATCTAGAAATCATAAACTATCTGGGATGTTATTTACAATCATAAATTCTTTTAGAAAATCACAATCATATGGTTGTGATGAATCATCATGTGTAATTTTGGACAATACTTTCATTGTTGCGTAGTAAATTTTGGTTTCTTCTATGCAATTGTTGGTTGCGAAATCTGCACAATGATTTCACGTGGCGGATCTTCATGCAGAGGTTGCACGCATGAATCCAATTGTCTGTTGAGAATGGTCTCATCCAATTTGTCTATATCTTCCTTATCTAAAGTCACTTTCATTTGTAAGGCCCTGTTTGTCCTTCTCAATGAAAAAATTTGTCTTTTCAAATTCTTCATCTATCTCAACAAAGCCACATTTCTTTTCAATTTTGATTGAACGCCAAAGGGAGTTTCGCATGCATCGTCAATAGATGTTCTGAATTCCTTGAAATGTTCCATGTTTCTTTCCTCTGAAATCCTTTTTTCCTCCCCGATCTCAATGATCACATATTGAGCCTCTCTAAGCCAATTCTTCATCCAATTTGTATTATTTTCTCCTCCTATTGGTGAGGTAGGAGATCTCTGACCTACTTGACTTTGCGATGTTGGTGTTTTAGGAATTTTTTCTGCTATTTTTCTTCTCAATTCTCTGTTTTCTTGATAGAATTGGGATATGAATTGTTGATATTTCTTTATTTATTGTTTCTCATCCTTAGTATTTTAATCTTCCTCGCCTAGATCTACTTTCTTTTTATCAATTCCATGGTTTAAACATTCAAGAAGCTCTGGTTGAATTGTGGATATGGGAAATCTCCTAGCATAGGACTTGGTGTGTAGTTTAATGAGAGATTGGATCTCCTCAACTTCATAAGTAAATCTCACCTTGATTCTCTTCTCAGATATTTTTTGACTGAGTGATGAGTCTCCCATTTCTTTTCCTTTTCTTCTTTCAACAATATTTCCTCTTCTCACCTATGAACTATGAAGTGTGGATTTCTCAATAGATAAAGGAATGTCTCATTTCGGGTATCTGAGAATGTTTTTCAAAATCAGAAAGGAATTCGAGTCCTTGTTCAAATTTCCCAGCTCTTCAACCACCAACATCTTAATTAATGAAAAATGAAATAAGTTGTTCTCTCGCTGGTAAACTTTAGCTTGGACAGTGTCTGTCATCTTTCATAGGCTTCAAAACTAGAAGAAAGGTAAGTTTAAGGTATTTCTCCCTTTGAAATGCATCACTAACCTGATTTGGTATGGATGAACCTTGTCGAATCTTCCCTCACATGTGAATTATTTCCTGGTTATCTTCAAAATTTTCTCAAATGGTTCGAGGAGAAACTCACTAGGAACATCACCTCCAATTTTCTGATTTCAATATTCATGCTTTATGAAATCCATATAACATGAACTGTTTAATGGAATACCTTTAAACCATTTTTCTCCTTGCAGAGGGATCTCCGTCGCAGCTAACATAGATTCCTATGTCACTTGCAAAGTGACCCCTGCAATAGTTGGACTGACACCAGTAAAATTGAGTGTGAACAACTTAGTTGCACATTATATCCTTGAATATTTTCATAGAAACACATGCATCTAGTTTGTTCGAAGGATATTTTGATCGCTAGGTCTTCATTTATTATCTTTAAATCCTGAGCTTCATACCTCATGACCTTGTCGCTTCTTTCATTCTTTCTTTTATTTTGAGAAGTTGTCATGATGTTGGTATATGTCAATTTCAGGAATGCAACAATAGATTGTAGTATCCTCTCTGTGCAACGACTAAGAATAGTGAAATTTTCACAATGTGAAAGAAAAAGTAGCAACAAGAAACTCTGCGGGACAAACAAAACAGTGGCATAAAATTCGATGCAATGAGAAACTCGGCACAACAGTAAAGTGCGACGGAGAATTTCGGCTCAGTGGAAAACTCATAGCGGAAGAAAACTCGACGCGACAAGAAACATCAATGGGAAACTTGGAAGAGAGAAAATATCAGCACAAAAGTAGGTAGTTTAGAAGAAAGAAGGTTGACTTTGAGAAGAAACAAACCATTCCAAAAGACAATTTCCAACGAGCTCCAAGGAAAACTCTTGAAAAATGGCTAAAAGCAATGGAGGATATGCAGAAAAAGCAAAATAGCAGACTTACAAAATGAATGACAACAAATAGTATTTACGCAGCCAAGGGCTTCAGAGCTTGTTGGAAAAACTGTGGACGACATACAAATTTTGAATGTGATTGAGAAGCATGAAGGGTGACCAATATTTATTCTTGAACAGATAAGGAATGAAATCATGGAAAAGGATGAAAAAGACATAATGACAGGAAGTTTGAAATAAGGTTAAAGATTTACGCAGTAAACTTGTGCAATGGGTACTCCTTTGAAGTGTGCAATAGTACAAATGATATGGAGTTCTATGATTGTTCACTTTTCCGACTTCATGATTAGGTAATGATGCCCCATAATATCTTTTTACATGACCTTTATCCTAACCACTTGACTCGACCATGGTACCTAAATTCCACTTTTTTGACATGACTCGAGACTTAGGAAAGTAAACCCTTACAATTGAAACATGACAAACCTTACACCCTTTTACCGATTTTTAGTCAAACTCCTTACTCAAATTTTCAAACCATTCCTTGATTTTGTCGATGACCTCATAAACATTGATAGACCAACTACGATTTATTCAGGAAAGTTTGATTTTTTACAAAAACCAAGACATTACTCTAACACAATTTGGACTAAACTATGACTCTAATTACAAAAAAAATGGTGCTAACACATTACTCTTTTTATAGGAGGCACTTTACCTATACAAATTATTTTCATAATCCTTATACATCCCAACCTTAAAATTCTAAAACAAATCAACAAAATTATCATATTTAAATCTTTTCTTCTGTCCAAACTAATCAAGATGAACACCATTAAAATCGATGTGTGAGAAGTCTCATATTGGAAATTATAATAGTTAAATTTTATTAAATTTCATACAACACTATGAGAAAGTTGAGGTTGTGATATCAATGACAACTAGTCCTCCACTCTCACACATAAAATGGTATCTCCATATTTGTCCCGATTATACAAAATATGGGGGAATTTAAATTCACGTAAATAAGAGTAGAAAAATACAAATGATATATATGTAAATCATAAAACTAAGAGCTAACCTTGTATTTATGAACTACAAGTGAGATTACATACTTCATAAACTTTTCCACACTTATGCCATCAAATTCAAGTGTCTAGATTTCTCCCACAAATATAGAAAAAAAAATGCATTGACATGCATAGCTCCAACTGGTAAAAGCACCTCCTTTTTTCTCTTGGTATAGTCCCATACTTGAATAGATTGAAAAACCAAAAGTTAAACAAGTCAAGTAGCTTATCTTGAACCACTTTCCTATCTTTTCTCCTTCCAAGTGAACTGTTGGTTAAACAAATGCCTTTACCTTTATCAATGGATGAAACCAAGGATGGGGTATCTAACTTTGTCTTCACTGGAGTAACTCGTGGCTTTGTATCCTTTATTGGGTTTCCAACCAGCATTGGAGTAGTGAAGCCTCTTTTTTGGATGACTGAGGGGAAGGTAAAATGCATTCTTTAGAGCTGTATCTAAACTTGTCTTCGAGTGTGTCTTTCACTTGTTCTAAATGGTCATATTAGTGTTGTGGGCTGGCTTGGATTTTGCTAGATTAGATGATATTTATCATTATTATTCTATTTATTTATCAAGAGACTCTAACGCTTTTGATAATGAACATATTACTGTTGGCCCTTGGGTATGGAAGTAAGCAAAGATTAAGGAAGAAAAGACGGAATTCAAACTATGTGGAAGATAGAGTGACTGATATTGGGTCGAAGTGAACAGAAGAGAAGAAAATATGGTGCGAAGTAAGAGAAATAAATTCATTGGATGAGGAGATCGACGATGACAAATCATAAAGGAATATGGATCGTTGACAACTCAACAAGAAGAAAAATCCATTGTTGGATGCTTTGGAGCACCGCGTGAGAAGGAAGGAAAGACAGATTGGCAAATCCCTGAAAACGTGGGTCAAGTTGACCTAGGGTTTGAGACACCTACGATTTTGGTATCTAGGGTATTGACACTTAGGTTTCAACCTAAGGATGTTGGTGAGCTATTGTAATGTATAAATAAAGGTCAAGAGGACCTAGGATGGGTCAGTTCTAGGTTGGTTGAGAGTTCATTATTATTGTGAGATTGAGTGAATACTACTTTTTGAGAGAGAAGTGTTGTGTTTGAGGGCCTTTTGTGTTGTAATATCTTCATCTGGGTGCGAAGATCAACCCTGCAGCTGGCTACGTAGGAATGGAAGACAGAGAGGAAGAGAGAAGATCTCTTGGCTAAAGAGCGTAGATAAGAACTGCATGCTTCCATCTTATTATATTATAAAGCACAGTTCTATGGTTGTATCCCTAGAGAGAGGGTGAACCACATATATCTTGTGTTATGTGTGATTGGTGTTGGGTTCTTTGTCATTTGATATGCTACTATTGGGATATTGTGTTAGATCTGATAGATAGTTGTGTGAAGTAGATCTAAGATGGTAATTGATATCTAGATGTTGTGTTGTTCTAGTATTGGATCCACTCTGTATTCCCTTGGTTGTAGACAGTTGTGTCCTGCAACCCCCCATAGCTACTTTGGGTGAGACTGCATCTGCCTCGCATGTGTTGCTGAAAGGGCTAATAGTTAGGGCTTCTTGGTGCGCTCTTGGAGCTGAACCCTGGGTCTTCCCTTGTGCCAACAAATGGTTCTGTTGTTGGGATAAGTGTAGACAGTGTCATATTTCCTTGAACCTAAATAAGTGCATCTTCTTTTCACCATTTGGAGTGTTGTTAGGTCATATTGTCTGTAAGCAGGGACTACTAGTAGACCCATATATGATTTCCATTATAGCTGATATGCCCCCTCCTACTTCAGTCAAACAGTTGCGCACTGCGTTGGGACACATTGGATACTACAGGAATTTCATTAAAGGCTATGCACAGATCACAACACCTATGGAGAAGATTTTGAAGAAAGACTGCCAGCTTAATTGGACAAAAGAATGCCATCAGAGCTTCGAGACACTGAAATAGAAAATGGTTACTATGCCTATCTTGTTTTTCCCATATTGGAGTAAGGAATTTCATGTGCATGTCGATGAATCTTATATTTCATTAGGAGTTGTGTTAGCACAACTAGGAACTGGAGACATTGACCACCTGTTAGCCTTTTCTAGTAGGAATCTATCAACAACTAAAATTAATTACACCACCACTGAGAGAGAAGGGTTAGACATGGTGTATGCACTCCAGAAGTTTCACCACTACTTGTTGGGAGGACACTTTACAAATTTTGCTGATCAGTCCACGCTGAAATACCTAGTCAACAAACCAGTGTTGGGGGGGAGAATATGCATATGGCTTCTGTTATTTCAAGAATATGATTTTGAGATTGTGGTTAAGCCAGGAAGAATGAACAAAGATCTTGACCACTTGTCAAGGTTGGAACATGGAGAAGAGCCTACTAGTTTGGAGGATACACTTTTAGATGTAAAGTTGCTAGCCATTAGAAAGATTGATGATCACTTCACGGAGATAGTCCAATTCTTTTCAATAGGAATGGCATTGATTGAATATACAATCACCTAGAAAAAACAGTTGGTAGTGCGTGTTGCATACTTTTCACTTATAGTTGGACAACTATACAGGATGGGACATGATGAGATATTGAGGAGGTGTGTTATCGAGGCATAGTGATCATTGATCCTCACAGAATCTCATGAAGGCATCGCAATACGACACTATGCAGGGAAAGCAACAATGCAAAAGGTTCTTAGAGTTGGCCTTTGGTGGCCTACCTTACACAGAGATGCTAAGCACTATTACAGAGCCTGTGATGTATGCCAAAAGGTTGGGAAACCATCCAGAAGAGATGAATTGCCTTTAGCACTAATGGGTGTTCTATATGAACTAAAAACACACTAAAATCCCTCAATTAAATTGTCAACCTGGTGTAAGTAAACTTAGATTTGTAGAAAAATATATGCCAAAGGTAGAAGGGTTGGTAGTAGTATAGTCTAACTAAGGAAGTGGATATCTAAGGCTAATATACTCAAGAAAATCTACCTAATGAGCAAACCCTACTAAGCAAATTTAAACTATGTAACCTAAGTACTTTTGGACCACGGATCGATGGATAGTTCTAAGAAAGAAAGTAAAAACCCTATGTAAAGCAAACTAGTTCATAATAATAAGAAAAAGAAACTATTAAGTATAACAATAAGAAAATAACAAAAGAAAACTACTTAAACTTGGAAACCTAAATTGAATGAGAAACTACCCTATGAAAGAAATTAAATAAACATGCAGACAACTATTCTATTAAAGCAAGTAAACAAGTAAGAAAAACAACTAGCTAACCTATTAAAGCAAGTAAACAAGTAAGAAAGACAACTAGCTAACCTATTAAAGCAAATAAACAACTAACTACTCTAAGATAACTTCTACTGCAAGTAATCTAATTAAAACTTGTCATTGCACAAGTATCTAGCCTAAGAGGCAAGTGGACTATATTCTTAATTCAAACTTCAAAACTATTTCTAATTCATAAAGGTAAATCTATTTAATTGAAAGCAAGAAAGACTAACAACCAACCTTTAATCTATGATAAGAAAACTTTTCTCTAACCTATCAAAGCAAAAGACTATCCATCCTACAGCAGAAATAGAACTATATTATGATCTATGAAAGAAAGAAACTATATCTTTTGATCTACAAAACCAAGAAACTATATCTTCTAATCTGCGAAAGCAAGAAACTATATCTTATAATCTAAACTCAAATATAGTGTTGGTGGTTGTGTGAATGTCTCTAGTGTCGTATGATATCTCGATGGCAGTTAACAACAAAGGATAATTCAAGTGGTATAATCTCAACACTGATCTCAATAGCAAAGTGAAAGGTATGGATTAAACAATCCAGTGAGAATTTACCCATTACAGAAACAATGTTAATTACCCTGCATATTCATGAATTATTAACCATCAACAATATAACGAGATCATATTTGTACTTATATACTATGTAAGAAAAATTCATACTAAATTCAATCATTAACCAAGAAATATAATTGCATTCTAATTCTAAGAAAGAAATTACATAAAATGAAACTATGTTATATCTATCTTAACAATTCAAACTGCAATAAGGAAAATGCTTAAGAACATAAATTAAAACATGACATTAAAAAGTAAACTAACAAATACATTAATCAACAACTAATTAAGCAAGATCTACATAAAAATGAAATAAGAAATCTATAATTAAAAACTG
Source organism: Picea glauca (assembly GCA_000966675.3). Taxonomy (NCBI): domain Eukaryota; kingdom Viridiplantae; phylum Streptophyta; class Pinopsida; order Pinales; family Pinaceae; genus Picea; species Picea glauca. The sequence goes on along the minus strand of JZKD02S1408190.1, from coordinate 710,635 downwards.
AAATTAATCCTATCCATCCATCAAATCCTTGTTAAAGAAAACTCAAATTAAAACTTTGTTCTACTCTATTTAAAACTTTGTTTTAAACTTGATTCTAAAATCATAAACAAAAACATAATCTAATATCTAATTGCACACAGGGTTAGTCTAGGAATTTGCAAATTCATTCCTAACCACAAGATCAATGCATGCTAACAAAATCCTTCATACTAACCTGCAAAAGAGAGTTAAATCAATTAAACTACAACAACAAACTAATTAACAAAATGATAATGCATGTACAAGAAATAAAAAGAACAACTAAACTATAAAATGCATAAAGAACATAAAGAACATTTACCAGACTATTGGTGCCCCCCCCAACAAGTCGTGGTCACTTCGTAAAAACACACCATGAACTCAACAACTCAATTTCACCATAAAAACTTAAAAACACAGCTTCTATATAATCTGGTAGAGAAAAATAGCAAAACAAAGTAAAATCGTGTTTTTCCTATCACACTAGCTCTTCTACTTCTTGAACAATTATCTGACCACCACGGTGGTATTTATAATTTTTACAGACCAAGTGGTCGACCACAGGAGGTTTGAACCACTTATAAATTTGGAAATGTACACTAAATGATGCCCTAATTGCTGAAATGGAGTGGGCCAATAATATCCCTCTTTAACAACCAAAACTGAGATGTCGGAAGTTCAGTAGCTGGAGGGGGAAAACACAAGAAAAACCCATGTTCCTGATTCTCCCACTACTGGTCACCAATACCATAACCTCCAAATTGTCCATCTTTTTTATGTAGAATGTAGCGTTGGACAGAGTGTTGGATCGGGTACGGGACTAAGTACTGGAAGGAGTGTTGGATTGAGTGCCGAAAGAAAAAACATTATGCGGTTTTTCCCTGTAACACCAAAAAACATGAATCACATCCTTGGGAGGATACAAACGTGATGAATTATACTCAATACCAACATTAAACAAGAATCATACACACCTGGTGTAGATCATACCATTTTATCATAAAATTCTTCAAAAATCCCCTTCAACACATGAAAAACACATATGTACATTCGACAAAAGTGTCTAATAACTGTCATAAAATCGATCATATATCGGGCCCAAAATTACCCCCACACTTACGATTTTGCAGGTCCAACTGAAAACAAAAATAAATTACCCCTCCTGACTAGGCTTGCTGAGGAGTATTAGCTTTGGAATCCTTTCCTTCTTCCTGTGAAGACTTTGCCTTGTGCCTCTTGTGTTGCTTCAGTTGTGCTCTGAGGCTGTGGTTGGATTTGGTCATCTCATCAACCAAATGTTGAAGGGAGTTAACCTTTGCTTGAAGGACTTCATTATCATGATGAAAGTGTGTGTCTATCGTATTCCTTTCTTCCAACTGTTGGAGAAGATGATGGTTTTCTTTTTGTAGCTTCTCAATGGCTGGGGAAGAATCGATGATCTCTGAGGAAGGTTTAGATCCTTTGAGGGATGTTGACAATATATCATTTTTAGGATCTAGAATAGGCATGGGTGAAGTAGGAGTGATGGGGGATTGGTAAGGAGAAGTAGGTTTTGATTTTGTCTTTCTTAGTGGCCCTAATCCATTTGCAGAAAGTTCCCTTTGTCTCTTGTGAGGGCTCTCAATATCGGAGGACACTTGGATAGGATCTGAAGCAGGCATGGGTTTTTCATAAGGTTTTGTTCTTTTGCTCCGGGTACTCTTTTGAAAGGGTCCTTTACCAAATTGATTGGCTCCCCTCCTATTTGTGGGAACGATGGGAAAGTCTTGTTGGATTACTTCTTGGAGCTTTTTAGGTGTTGGATCAAGAGATATTGAAGTCATTGGGGGGTTAACAATAGGATTATTTTGGTCCTTGCTCTTGGTGTTTTTACCTGATGTATAAGTAGGGGTATCATCAATATTTTTGTATTGTTCTAGAAAAGAGAGGGTTTTTACAAGGGGGTTTGGAGTTCTTGGAGACCGAGGCTTGGATGGAGAGATAGTTCTTAGGCTAAGTGGCTTTTTGACAGTCTTAATTGTCAAGTGAGGTTTTTGAAATTGGTAAATAAAGGCATCCCAAGTTTGCCCCTGTTTCTCTAGTTTGGCTAGAACAAGGAGTTTGATCAAGCCATGGTGAAAGAGACTATTTTGGGGGTTAGTCACATTATTCCTCACTTGAGAGGACATCTTCTCCAAGATTTTTAGAAAATAGAAGGGGAAGTTCAAAGGTTTGTTGAACAAAAAATGAGCCAGCAATCTGAAATGACAAGATTTGAAAGTGGAGTATCTACCTTTGCATGTAATCAACCTTGTGATGATGATGAGAGGGTTGATCAATTCCACATTTATCCACTCCCTATAATATCCCTTTTCTCCTAAACTGTTCTCGAATTCGGGCTTAAAAACCCTGTTATAACTTGAGCGCGACAGTTGGTGGTTTTTGAACCATTTATCTCCCATTATTGGGAACTTTGCAGCTGTAGCAATGGACTCTTATGAGACTTCAAAGGAAAGATACCCCACGCATGCAATCTTACCATTGAAACCAACGACAATATGCATGGAGAGGCTATCATCGTGGCCATGCAAGTTAGACAAAAATGGCCCCCAAACTGTGCGCAAAAACACCTCTCTGCATTGTGCAAATTTTGGATTGGAAAAAATATCCGCATAGGGAGAGGGCTCATACATCTTGGGCATTGTGGAAAAGGTGAAATTCACTAGGAAAGAGCACAAACAGGCCAAGATATGGCATGATTTGGGCACGGAATAAGCATAATTCAAACAGGAGAAGAAATGGCAGAGATTGGGCATGATTTCTCAATGCAGGGCAGAGAAAATGGCAAGGGAGAATTGAGATAATGGTTGCCCAACCCAATTTTGAATGCGCCTATAGTGGAGTAGGTTGCACACATATGTGCATGAGCTGCCATGTGTGGGAAATTTCAAATTCAGAGGCTCATTTTTGGGGGCAATTTAATGATGCACAGTTAGATCAATGTCCAAGTCTTTTGAATTGGACATTTGATTATGAGCATATAAAGCATCTTCAATCAATTCCCTGCAACCAATTTAATTGAATGTAATTAAGTCCTGGTTACCTGGAATCTAGGACAGTTACTGGTGTGTAATTCATATGGTACTTCATTTGGCACCTCATACGACATTTCATATGGCACCTCATACGGTACTTCATACGATACCTATGTGTTAAGTACATTTTCACCTCTTATAATGGATAGCCTGCAAATTTGAAGTGCTTTTGACAATCACAGTGGTAAATGAGCAGAGGCAGAATGTTCCCTTGTTGTTGATTTTTCCATCATGCTCACTCAATCCTCTTGCATATGACATATAATGTCAAACGTACAATGAACAGGTTATAGAAAGTATAAACATGTATTGTCAATCCTATAATGCACATCTTGTAATGAAAGATAAACCGATAAAGAGTGGTCTATTAAGTATATGTTCAGTAATTTATAGCACACAAGAGTTTAGCACTTTAAAAATAAAAATGACTATCAATGTAGTAACCTGTATCATGGAAATAATACAAAAATTCTTCCAAATCTTTATTTCTCTAGGCAATGATCATTTGTCAACTAATGAACCCCTCCCCCACACCTAAGTATTGTGACACCTCATAATCAAAAGTATAGGAAACCAGTCAGTATCCCCCAATAGCTGAAGATCTATAGTATGTCAACTGTAAAGATAAAATTTTAGAGATTGCTCTGAAGAGACGATTAGAAGATGGCCCCACTTATAGGAAAATATATCCTATATATATATATATATATATATATATATATATATATATATATATATATATAAGAAGACGTAGGCAATAGAGTTTCAAGATATTCTTAGAGTTATTTCCCAATGGAAAGTTTATGGAGTTCATTATGTTGGGTATGTGTTATATTCTTTGCATATGTGTGTGTGTGGGTGCGTCAGATATGACAACTGCGTCTGATGATCCCTCATACTAGTGCCATGTTTGTGCCATGTGTGATGGGTGCTTTCCTAGGGGGGTCCCACGAGGGGGGGAAGGTATGCCCCCCCCTGGTTACTCGTAACGTTCGGGGCAGCGCCTCGAAATTGTTTTTTGGGCGGTTTTTTCTATTTTTAGCGGTTTACTAAAAATAATCTTGGTTTTAGGGATTAGGGTTTTGGTATCTACAGAATACCTAAAAACACTGTATATATTGTATAGTGAATGGTGAAATTTGATATAATGAATATAAGAAAGGTTTTCTCGGATGCATTGATTTACTTCACAATTTTAAAACTTACATGTGGTATCAGAGCTCATTTTAGGCTTTAGAGGGACGCCTTCATTGTTGAGGGTTTGGCTCGGTCTTGATAGATCAATTTTATCTTGGGTCTATGATAAACCTGGGTTTAGTGGGAGCTTTTGCAGTGGATATTTGAGTATAGAATGAGGAATGGCGATCTCATCTAGAATAGAGATAGAGAAGTTCAATGGTAAAACCTTTGAGCTATGGAAGCTCAATATGGAGGACCTTCTTGTAGACAAAGAACAATGGATCGTTGTGGATCCTGGTAACAGCCTACTAGTACACCATCTACTAGCACACAAGCTATTGGTACACAACCTACTAATACACCAACTACTGGTATGTCGAAGGAAGATTGGGAGAAGTTGGACAGAAGAGCAAGGAGTACTATCTGACTCTGCCTAGAAGATTCAGTTTTGTTGAATGTCTCGGGAGAATCTACAACCAAGGAACTATGGGATAAGTTGGGGAATTTGTATCAATCAAAGTCCCTAGTAAACAAGTTGTTTCTTTGAAATAATTTGTATCATATTAGGATGGAAGATGGAGATTCTATGAAAAAACATCTAAATTCCTTTAATACTATGGTAAGTCAACTTGGCTCTGTTATATTACGATTGTAGAAGAATATAAGTGTATTAATTTTTTATGTTCTTTGCTAGACTCTTATGATAATCAGGTTGTTGCAATTGGTAGTACCACTCAATTTAAAGTATGAGGATGTAGTTTCATCATTGATATCTGAAGAGATGAGGCAGAAAATCATGGATAGTCAGAGCACAGATGCTTTATTTGTAAGAGGTCATACCCAAGACAGGAACCCTGGTAGGCCTTTGGGGTGGAGATCTAAATCTACAGGTAGATCTAAGTCTCCAAGAAAATCTTTGAGGAAATTCTAGAAGTGTGGCAAAACAGGGCATTCTAAGAAAGATTGCAAGTCTAAGAAGATTGAAAAACCAAAGGGATCTGATAGTACCTCTTCCACAGAGGAGAAAACCTCCACTGAATAAATAGGTGATGTTTACCTGGAATCTACAAGTACACATGCAGACTATGATGTATGTTTGATCGACTCAGGTGCATCATACCATATGACTCCTCACAGGGATTGGTTCTCTGAATATGAAAAATATGATGGTGGTGATGTATTCCTAGGAGATGACTCGACAAAAAAAATATTAGGACGTGGAAGGGTTAAGTTGTTGCTAAAATATGGAAGGATTAGAACACTTCCTCGAGTTCTACACATTCCAAAACTAGCGAGGAGCCTAATATCTGTAAGCAAGATGGATGATGCAGGAGTGGATACTATATTTGGAAAGAACACTTGAAAGATGGTACAAGGGGAAATAGTGTTGATGAAGGGAGTTCGGTGTGGAACTCTGTACAAGTTGTTGGGAAGCACTTATACTAATGGGTGTAGAAGTTCTAATGTCCTTGAGCAAACAAATAAACAAGACAAGACCAATATCGTCCCTAAAAAGATGACCATGTTGTGGCATCAAAGACTAGGGCATATTGGAGAAAAGGGCCTTCAAACACTACACGGTAAAGGCATGGTTGAAGGTATGTCTAATTGCACTCTGGATTTTGATTTCTGTGAACATTGCATATATGGTAAACAAAATCGAGTAAGATTCCCAGTTGATACACAGTGATGTGTTTGGACCTGTTCCTGTTCAATCCCTAGGTAAATCTATGTATTATGTTTCATTCATAGATAATTTTTCAAGGAGCACGTGGATTTATTTTCTTAGAAAGAAATCTGAGGTATTTGATAAATTTAAAGAGTTTAAGGCTCTGTTAGAAAATCAAACAGAGAAGAAAATAAAGGTATTGAGAACAGATAATGGTAGATAATTCTACGAAAATGAATTCGAAGAATTCTGTAAGAAGTGTGGTATAGCAAGGCAGAAGACTACTCCATACACCCCTCAATAGAATGGAGTTGCAGAAAGGATGAACATGACACCGATGGAAAAATCAAGGAGCATGCTCAGCGGTGTTAGGTTAGGACAAGAATTGATCCGTAGGATCTTTTAAATGACTATGGTTGAGTTTTAATTTTGCATGCGCTAATTAACCATTTGAGAATTTAGTGAAAGAATGAGGAAAGAAGAGGAATTATAATAGCCAAATACACATATGCAGATTTGAAATGAATAATAGACAGCAAACCATAAACACGCAGATTGATAACGGAGTTCGGCACAACGTTTTCCTACGTCTCCAGGCCTTTTCTCTGTGGGGGAGGCTTCTTTATTTCTGTTCAAATGCTCAAAAGTACATCTCTGCAATGCCAAATGGCTACAAGACTGATCTGGTCTTGTTCGTCCAGATCTCTAGAACCCTGCAAAGAAAACGACATGCAAAATGGATGTTCCAAGCTCCCAAAAATGATCCGATAGCGTCTCCACCTCAAAGGCTTCTCTGCATCAAACTGATTTTGGCTTGGATTTCCTCCAGCATAACTCTGGTCTAACTAACTATCAATGGCCTCAAATAGGCCTGGTTTATATAGCCTTGGAGTTGGTTTCTCATCCCCAACTTCCTCCAAGAATTTGGCCTCCAAAAATGCCCAATATCCCCCAAAAATGGAAGGAATCAACTCAAAATAGGCATAATTAAATTAAAAAACCAAATTCTGTTTAACAAACCCACTTTATAAAGTTTTATTAGGTCAAATTGAGCACAACCCCCGATAGGAGCCCCCTGGTCATATGGGTGCATGGCCATGTGGCCAAGCGCGCCACCTGCGCACTAGCCCCGTGTCATATTGGCCCCTGGTCACCCTACGCTTTGCATGGAACCCGTGGCTATTGTATTAACACCTCCCATGCGTTTTTGTGGTAGAGTCAAGTCATATGGAACTGTTGGCGCGTCCACGGACCAACAATTATAACAAAAATCTCGCGCATATATGAATAAGCCCCGATTTTTTGTGGGAAATGGTTACATGTGTATGGTTCGGCGCCGAGGGATGGGGCTAGGCCCTGGCCCTTTTTCCCGCCATACGAAACTCCAACCAAATTCAAATACAATTTGAACAGTTTGTATAATAAGAACCATCCACCGCTCGAGTGGCTAGCTCGACATTGCGAGTACTTTTCCCACCGGGAGGTCGCGGGTTCAACCCCCGACGACATACCAATGTTTTATATAACCATAAACCAATGTACCAATCCTGGGGTGCCACGTGGAAGCCCGTGACTAGGCCACGTGGTGCCTTAAAAACCAACCATCACCTAACACGTGTCAACCTGTGATTCGCCCACATCATTTGTCGTACTGCCACGCGTCATTGCCCTATCACCTGCCACGTCAGCTATCGTAGTGCCCAGTCACCTGTCGCGTCAGCCTGCCACGTCAGTCGATGATGTCACCCGTGCCACGTGTCATCCTTTCAGTGGTGACACGTGTTACCTCGGGATTGGCCCAACCGTATGCCCAAACTTCCAATTCTTCATGCCACGTGTCACTCCCTGGAGATGCCACGTGTCCCCTATACGGATCTACCACGTGTCACATTCTGGAACTGCCACATCAGCTGTACAGACCTGCCACGTCAGTTGTATGGACATGACACGTGGACTGTATGGATTGTACAGTCATCCTCCCTTTTTGCTTATTTGACTTTTCGGACAAAATGTGATATCTTCTCCATATGGAGCCCCTTTGACAAAGTAAATATGCCACCGAAATTAGGAAGACGAGACAGACGCAATGGCATAGGTTTCGTTGCATTCTAAGCACTTTCATTTTTGAGCATTTTTCAAGCTCTATCAGGCTTCTGGATCTGATTCTGGATCACACCTCCCCACAAAAAGGCCTTTTGGTCCCCAAAATGTTACCGACCAGTCAACAAGCTCAGGATAGACCACCCGACTTGTACTCTATCTCTGAACTCTATCATGTGCACCTGTCTCATCAAGATCAACTGTAACACAATCATGACAACTGACAGTACATTATTAGCCATTTGAACTCTGTTACATCTTACTGAATCCACTATCATCCATGTGGAAAACATTGCTAATGACAACATCAAAAAGACGACTGCAAATGAACTGATATACTTTAGATACTTGCACGACATGAGCTTATCTTGAAGCAACTTATGATTGATTTTCCATTCAACAACCATATCTTGTTCTTGCTTAAGATCAATTACTTCATTTGAAACAATTATTGGTTTATTGCATACTTGCACTGCCTTCATTAATTGTTCCATTGTTTTACCTGCTTTAACACGATGAGCATGAACAACAAAATCATGACCTTCTTTAGTGAATTGATATTGATTCTTTGTTCTGTAGAAAATTTCCATGCGATCATACAAGTATGGACTACCTAAGACAATTCCACATTCTTTTAACGACACAACATCACAAGTTACTTCATCCACATACTTATCTGAAATTGCAAATTTGATTGTGCACTGCTTTGTTATGTGCATCTAATGATGATTGCTTA
>JZKD02S1408190.1:651009-691688 GCA_000966675.3 Picea glauca | reverse complement strand
TATTCCAAGAAGGTTGGTAATCACTTCATTTATGTAGTGTTGTATGTTGATGACATGTTGTTGGTAGGAAATAACATGGATGTTATCAAGGAGGTGAAATCAAAACTATCCTCCATATTTGACACGAAGGATCTCGGTGCTACTAACTTCATTATGGGAATGGTGATTAAAAGAGATCATGCAAACATGAAACTCTAGTTGAATCGGAGAAAATATGTTGAGACGATATTACAAAGGTTTAATATGCATGGAATTAAATCGATCAAGGTTCCTATTCCCATAGGTGTAAATTTATCTACAGATCAATGGCCCAAGACACAGGAAGAGGAAGAGGACATGTCCCATGTTTCATACGCCAGTGCAGTTGGTAGTTTGATGTATGCAATGGTTTGTACTAGACACGACATTGCACATGCAGTGGGAGTTTTGAGCAGGTATATGTCAAAACCAAGGAAGGATCATTGGACAACAGTAAAGAGGGTCTTCAAGTATCTTCGTGGCACCACCAGTTATGGATTGTGCTACCAAGGAAGAATGGGATTGGACAGAGTGGTGGACATACATGGCTTTGTTGATGCAGACTGGGTTGGATATCTAGATTGCAGAAGATCTAAAAGTGGGTATGTTTTTAACCTATTTGGAGGAGAAATCAGTTGGATGAGAAAAAGATAGGTTGTAGTGGCACTCTCAACTACAAAAGTTGAATACATGGCAGCCACTCATGCAAGCAAGGAAGCAGTATGGTTACAAATACTGTGTTCAAGTATTGGGTTGGAACAACAAGCAGTGAGATTAGATTGTGACAGTCAGAGTGCGATATTCCTGGAAAAGAACCTAGCTTATCATTCGAAGACAAAGCATATTGATGTTCAGTATCACTTTGTGAGAGACATGGTTGAGGAAAAGAAGGTGTTGCTGGAAAAGGTTGACACTTTGAATAATGTTGCAGATTCATTGAAAAAGTCTGTGAGCACAAAAAATTTCTCCTGGTGTAGAGTAACAATGGGCATTGCTACCCTACATTGTTGACTATATAATTCCCTATACCCCTTGATGCAAAGAAAAAAACAAGTGGGAGAATGTTGGGCATGTGTTATATTATTTACATGTGTGTGTGTGGGTGCATCATATGCGACAACTGCATCTAACGATTCCTCACACTAGTGCTCTGTTTGTGCCATGTGTATCATGTGCTTTCCTAGGGGGGTCCTATATGGGGGAAGGTATTCCCCCCCCCTGGTTACGTGCAACGTTCGAGGCAGTGCCCTCAAAAATTTTTTGGGGTGTTTTTCGCTATTTTTATCAGATTTTTCTATTTTTAGCAGTTTTGTAAATTAATCCCATATTAAGGGATTAGGGTTTTGGTATCTATGGAATATCTAAAAACATTGTATATATATTGTATATTGAATAGTGAAATTATATATAATGAATATAAGAAAGGTTTTCCTGGTTGAGGGTTTCCGGTATAAATCTCTGTGGACTATGTGAATGAGCCATTGATTAATTTTTATTTTGCTTAAGAATATCTATGCATTGCTTTACTTCACAGGTTTAAAACTTACAGGATGGGGTACCTACCTTTGTCTTCACTGAAGTAACTCATGGATTTGTATCCTTTATTGGGTTTCCAACTAGTATTGGAGTAGTGATGCCACTTTTTTGGACGACCGAGGGGAAGGTAAAACACATTCTTTAGATCTATATCTAAACTAGTCTTCGAGTGTGTCTTTCACTCGTTCTAAATGGTCATATTAATGTTGTGGGATGGCTTGCATTTTTCTAGCTTAGATGATATTTATCGTTATTATTCTGTGTATTTATCAAGAGACTCTAATTCTTTTTATAATGAACATATTATAGAATGCAAACTATGCAAAAGATACAGTGACTGATACTAGGTCGAAGTGAAAAGAAGAGCAGAAACGATGGTGCGAAGTAAGAGAAATAAATTTGTTGGACGAGGAGATTGAGGATGAAAAATCAACAAGGAATATGGATCGTCGACAACTCAACAAGAAGAAAAATCCATTGTTGGATGCTTTGGAGCACTGCATGAGAAGGAAGGAAAGACAAGTTGGCAAAGCCCTGAAAATGTGGGTCAAGTTGACCTAGGGTTTTAGACACCTATGGTTTTGGTATCTAGGGTCTTGAAACTTAGGTTTCAACCTAGGGATGTCGGTGAGCTATTGTAATGTATAAATAAAAATCAAGAGGACTTGGGATGGGTGTTACCCATGATTTTGGTCATCATGATGATGTATTGATGATGGTGACTCCACTGGGGACATCCCATTTTTTCTGTGGCTTTTGTATTTTTCTGTGGCCATTTCCTCTGGTTTCATTTTTCTCCTGTCCTATCAGTCTCTGAGTCTTCAGGATATCCTGAGAGACCCTCTAGGTCCAGAAGCTTGTTTAAATTTTACTTCATTTTTCAAATTTTTGATTATGTTCAAGAATTCTCACACTGCACTTCATAGCAGCCTGCGAGAATAGGTAGAGTTCGCACTCTGTCCATAGGTTTCAGTGCAAGGTTCTCACACCCTGCACAAGGGTCACCTGGGAGAATCAGTGATTCTCGCACTGTGTATTATTGCCTACCTGCGAACCCTATTTTTCAAAGATTTGAATTTGACTTTTGGCTTTTTTTTAACTGCCCAGATCAATTTGATTGCCTCTTATGAGTTCCTTGGAACATTGATTAATGTATTTCTTGTCTTTGTTTGCATGTTTGAACAGTCTTAGGGTTTCAAGGATTTTCTTGTCTTTTTTGGCTTGACTTTCATTTCTTGACTTTTCGTGGTAACACCATTCTCTCTATATTCAAAATTTGAGTGTGTTTGATTAGTTAAGATACAATGATTGGTTGAAAGTTGAGTGCTTGGTTTTTCTCATTTGCTTATTGGATTGAATGATCATTTTCTTTTGCATTTGAAAAAGACTAAATTGGTTTGCTCTTTATTTTTGCTTTCATTGAAAGAGTGGATTGGGTGTTTATTATTGCTTGTTCATTTGGTTTTCTGTACCCTTGCTGTCATAGTCAGAGTCCTTTTTGGAAAGTGAACAAACAAGTTTTTCTTTCAAAATTCTTTTCGTTTTAGAAAACATTGAAAATTAAATTATTGAAATTGTTGAAGTATTTGAAAAAGACACAATAGAGAATTGTCATTTGATAAGTGATTGTTTGCATTTACATTTTAAAGGAAATTTTGCATTGTAGTACACGGTTGATCTGGAAAACTTTCTCTCACTCCCATACATAGGATTCATTGAACGAAAAGTGATATATTTCATTCTCATCCTTGCATTGTTAGGTCAGAGTCATACAACATAAGTTTCATTTCCATTACCTTTGAGTAAACAACATCTTGTAATAACACTACATAATCTTAAAATTTATCTAGTAACTCTTTTCTAGGGCTCTTTTACACCAACATTTAGCTAGGCTAGTGATTTGGAGTAGGAAGAGAGATACACTCTCAAAAAGCACAAAACACACAATAGAATCTTGTGTTAGGGAGTGTTAAATTCCATTTGCAACATCCTGTCCTGGGAAGCCCTTCTCGCACAAGGGTCAAGCACGAGGTCGCATTGGTATTGACAGAGTTACTCACCCTGCTTTATTGGTATCAGTGTAGAGATTGCACGTATTACGGGGGTCACTCGGAGGTATACCCACAGTGATGAGTGGAAGCCTTTTGAGTTGATTTCGGGCTAGATACCCTCCCCTTGTATGTGGATCAGACTATCGACTATTCCCCCAGGCTTTGTTGTTGTTGGTGGTGACTTTAGTGGCCTATCTCTCTAGGTTCTTACCTGAGGTGACTGTGGAGGGGAAAGTCTTCACGGTACCTGGAATTGACGTTGACCAAACTCACTCGAGCTCCTTGGAGGGTATACCCATGATTATGTGTGGGAGCTTGCACCAGGGTGTAAGTCCGTTAAGCAGGTCATCAGCGTAACTTTTCCACCCTAGCCCCGCCCCTTCTCGTCTCATTGTTGCGACGTTGGATTTCATCACCAACTAGTGGCTTCAAAATTAGAAGGTCTTGTTTGCTTGGTGATTGCTTCCTAGATTTTGTTTACTAGCGCGTGTTGTTTGTTTCTCGAAGTTGATGACCATATAATTTTCTTCGCGAAGTTTGTCACTCGTTCACAATAGCTCCTCCACGTCGTTCACGTAGAATGAAAGGTTTGTCTCCAGAGCATCCTGAAGGCACTCAACCCTTGTCTACAGCTGCACCAGAGGGCTCTTCTCAGCCAAGTGAAGTCCAAAACCCTACCACGCCACAAGTGGAACGAACTGATTCTCTAGAGCATTTTCAAATTACCAATACTCCAGAGGACTTTCGACTTCGCCCTATTTCTGAGAAACCAAATAGACAACTGACTTCTTCCGAAGAATTAGTTGTGACATCTTCTGGATCACCCGCTGGACCTTTTCGGACACAGAAGGCCAAGATCCTTTTTGGTCTACACATTTTAACCCCTAAGCCCTGTTTGGTCCTGATCCACCTATGGTCTTTAGACTCAATCCACCTGAGGTTTCTGAGACAGAGACTATTCCATTGACTACCACTTATCACTTTACTGTCCCTGCTGAAATGGCCCATTTCATGAATACTACAAGTGTCCCAACTGGTTTCACTGTGCCTAGTCTTAATCCTATAAACACGCAGAAAACGCCCAATGTCATCCCAACACTACCACCTGGATACCATGCATTGAATCCAACTCCTCTGCAAACCCCATCTGTTTCTCCTGGTGGTCCTTCTTCTCCTGGGCACCCTATTCCTGGTTTTATTCCGACACTCCCTCAATTTCCTTTTGGACAACCTTTCTTGTTTTCCACTGGCAATCCTAATCCTAGTGCCACTATCCCATCCATTACACCAAACATGCAAATTCCTGTTGGTGGACAAGGTGGTACGATTCCATTTCCTCTTACCGGACACATTCCCATTACAACCCAACCCTCGGTTGGAACGCTACCTCCGATTGGAACACAACTTCTATTTGGAACAGTACCTATGATAGGGGGACCAACCCCACCTTTTGGAAAGAATATACCTGACGCTTTGGCCCAATATTGGAATCAGATGTTACAAAATCCTCCTCAAACTACTGGGGGGCAACAACCTATCCCTACTATAGGCCAACCATATCCAGGTTTACCCAATCCTATTTGGGGTACGCATGCTCAAACTAATGTCCCCACTCTGGGTTACAATCCTTGGAGTTACTATCCTCTCCAACCACGAATGAATTTTCCTGGGTATTCCCATTATCCACAGGCCACTTACGGTCCTACTGGTTTTTCGACAGGGCTTCCTCCCCAAAGTCACCAGTACTCGCAGGTGAATCAACAACTACCGTTTCTTTCTACTTTGGATTTTCCAGATTTATCCAGGATTTTAAATGATCCTATTCGTCACTCTCCCCAATGGCCTGTTATTCCAGCCAAGCTTCCATCGGATATTCCTAAATTCGATGGAAAAGTGGGAGAGGACCCAAACAATCACGTTATGAATTTTCACCTATGGTGTTCATCCAATTCGTTGATGGATGACTCCATTCGTTTACGTCTTTTTCAACGAACCCTTACCGGTTCTGCTGTGAAGTGGTATATTGAATTTCCACGAGTTTTCTTCTCTAAATTCAACACCCTAGCTATGGATTTTCTTACGCATTACCAGTTACCGATCCATTATGATACGGGAATCGAGATTTTGACTTCCTTCAAACAAAGAAAAGACACTCATATATCTGATCACATCCATGAGTGGCGAAGGAGACGACGTCTCATTAAACTTGAGCCCCCCGATCAGTTACTGGCCGAATGGTTTAAAAAATCATTTGTGAACGAAATCGGTAAAGAGATTGCCATGGGTGGCGTCATCACGGAAGAGCAGGCTATAAGTCATGGTCAATATCTTGACCTCGTTTATTCACAAACGGGAACCCTTTACAATTTACTCCCTAATTTACCTCATCCTAATACTTCCAACACTTCCACTACTCGAGCTGCCTCACATGCAGCTGATGGTGTGATTGGTACTGCACAAGCCCACTCACATTCTATTTCAAGCAAAACACCTAAATCTGCTTCTTCTAATGTTCAAAATGCTCCGTCTCCTACCACTCCCACCGGTAAGACTTATGAGGTAAATGTCGTCCAATCTACCCTAGCCGGTAAAAACAAATCTAAAAAGAGGAGAGGCAAGAATAAGGAGGGAAAAAATAATACTCAAGTAGAGCAACCCAAAAATGCCCCTGTTGATGATCGGGATAAGCGCAAACCACGATACCCTTGCCTTATCTGTGGTGACGATAACTACACAAAGGATTGTCCACGACGTGCTGAGGTCAATCAGTTCCTTAAAGGAGATCTGAAACCACCTGCACCGACTGTCTTGTCCCAACCCTTCCCATCTCAATAGCAGGCTCAGTTGGTCATTCACGACCAACCTTCCTCGTCTACTACATCATATGTTTTGATGTGTAATGGTGATTCTAAGAAAAATATCATTGTACTCACTACTCGAGCCAAAGATTATTCTCCATCTAAGGAGAAGGTTGATGATTTACCCCCTTCGTTGGTCCAATCCTCTCAAGCGACTCCACCTACTAACAAT
Source organism: Picea glauca (assembly GCA_000966675.3). Classification (NCBI taxonomy): domain Eukaryota; kingdom Viridiplantae; phylum Streptophyta; class Pinopsida; order Pinales; family Pinaceae; genus Picea; species Picea glauca. The sequence continues at coordinate 685,053 of JZKD02S1408190.1, read as the reverse complement.
CCTCTTCATCTCGAACGACCGAGCCTAGACACAGTTCTATGACCCCCCCCAAAGGGATTCGTTCGGAAATTGGCTTTCAATCCTCATGCTTGTGCTGCCCAAAACTACAACATTGCTGAAGATCTGGCCCAGGCACCTTCTGCGATGTCAACCCTTGAAGTCCTTCAGTCTTGTCCCACACAACGGAAGGCCTTGTTGAATGATATAGGTTTAATTGATCCAATGGATGCAAATTTGATAGTATTTGACTTGGAAGATCACATTCCAAGGTTACCCCCCCAACTTGCATTCCAAATACAAGTTGTTGTCTCTGAAAAGAACATTTTTCGAACAGTTATCGATGAGGGTGCCTCGACCTATGTTATGTCTCTTGCTTATTGGAAAGCCATTAGCTCTCCTCCTTTGAATGAATCCCAGAACACTCTTAAAGCCTTCAATGGCTCGAGTTTTAAGCCCTACGGTGTTCTTCCTTCGTTGCCCATAATGTTAGAAGGTAAGACGATCCAAGTTGAAGTGGAAGTCTTTGATGCTCCTCTTGATTATAATCTGCTACTTGGTCGTAGCTGGATCGATTCCATGCGTGTCATTGTGTCAACACTTTTCCATGTAGTATGCTTCCCTCATCAAGGAAAGGTTTTTACCATTGACCAACTTTCCTTCTTCAATTCTGATACTCGTACTGGCAACGTGTCATTTATTGCTAAAACCCCACCGGGTTATGAAACTATCGGTGTCGGCCTTTTAAAGGACTCCTTGTTAATGGGTATTTTTCCCATTCCACCGCCCGATGTTCCACGCCCATCATTTTCTTATATCAACATGATATTCATCATGCCTCACGAACTTCCTGCATCACAGGACCCTTGGATTGTCCCTGACCCTAAGGATCATCTTCATTTCGGCGACGCAATGTCGTTAAGTCCGGTTGAATCTTCCTACCAGGCCATTCAATCGACAACACCTTCTACCCCCTATTTTGATGAGTTGTCTCCTGATCCTTTTCATGTTATTTTTCCCACTGACGAGATGATCATGTCCATCATGGAAGACACCCCTTGGGATGATGGACATCATCGTTCCATTCTCTTTCTGGAGCAAGACACTCTTGAGAACTACCAACGGATTTTGACTCTGTCGACCGTTGTTGTCATTTCAACGGTTCCCGCGACTACACAAGATGGGTTTGTTGAAGGGAACTTAAGTAACATCTCACCCACGATTCCCATTGACATATCCATTAAACCTGGGATTGTTGAAAATGTTCATATTGGAGCTTCGTGTTCTTCCGATGAAATCATCACCTATACATCTCTGTTCAAAGAATTTCTGGACATATTCACCTGGAGTTACGAAGAGATGCCAGGTATCAATCCTGCTATTGTTGTACATGTGATAAAGACATACCTCAGAGCTAAACCTGTCTGGAAACGACTTCGTCCGGTTCATCCTCGTAAAGCGGCTGCTATCAAGCTCGAAGTTGAAAAACTTTTAAAAGCCGACTTTATTTATCTGGTGGCTCTTACAGAATGGGTTTCCAATCTTGTCCCGATTGACAAGAAAGGAAGCAGTATTCAAGTGTGTGTTGATTATAGGGATATTAACAAAGCTTGTCCCAAAGACAACTTTCCTACCCCCTTTGTCGACCAAATTGTCGATGACTATGCTGGAAGTGAAATCTTCTCTCTCATGGATGGTTTCTCCGGCTATAATCAAATTAACATTGCTCCCGAGGACCAACATAAGACTGCTTTTATTTGTCCTTGGGGTACTTTTTCCTATAGGAAACTCCCTTTTGGTCTTAGGAATGCGGGCGCAACGTTTCAACGTGTTATGTCTTATGCTTTTCATGATATAAAGCATATCGTTCAACCCTATTTGGACGATTTACCTACTCATTCTATGTGCAGAGTCGATCACCCTACCCACCTCTGAGCCATTTTCGTTCGCTATCGGTTCTATCGTATACGTTTAAATCCTCATAAATGCATTTTTTGCATAGAATCCGGTCATCTTCTAGGTTTTATCGTTTTTCATCAAGGGATCTGGGTGGATCCTATTAAGGTTGAGGCGATTATTAATCTCCCTCCTCCTTCTACATTGCGCCAGTTGCAAAGTTTGCAGGGGAAAGAAAACTTTCTTCGTCGTTTTATACCTAATTACACCGAGATAACTCGTGGTTTTACGTGGCTATTAAAGAAAGATACAAAGTTCGTCTGGGATACCATTGCCAACACTTCTTTTGAAGCTTTAAAGTTGTCCCTAACGCGAGCTCCTCTTCTCTTTCCTCCTGATTACAGTCACGACTATTTCCTTTATCTTGTTCCCTTGGAGTACACTATTGGCATGGTTCTCGTCCAAGAGGATGATGCGCACGACGAACATGTTTTTTATTACTTGAGTTGAACTCTCACACCAACTGAAATCAAGTATCAACATGTCGAAAAACTGGGCTTGGCTGCCGTTCAAGCCATTCAATGCTTCCGGCATTATATCCTCTCGTGTAAAACTACAATGATTTCTCATTGCAACCCTATGAAACATATTTTGACACGTCAATTGCTAGGGGGAAAATACTCCAAATGGATTGTCATACTCCAGGAGTTCGACTTGGAATTCGATCGCCCCAAGTCCAAGAAGTCTTTAGTTTTTGCTGAGCTGATATGTGATTTTCCTCATTCTGCAACGGAAAATGTAGCAGTAGATTCATTACCTAATGAATCTATTTTCCTTATTAACACTGACGATCTTTGGTATGGGGATATCATTATATATCTCTAAACCCAGACTTTCCAACCTGCTTTGTCTAGTACTAAACGACGTCGCATACGCTATCAAGCGCGTCAATACATTATCCTCGAGGATACTCTTTACCATCGGGGTATTGATTCTGTTTTTTGACGTTGTCTAACATTTGATGAAGCCGATAAAGATCTGAATGAATGCCATTCCAGAGCATGTGGTGGTCATATGTATAGGTATGCTACTACCCATAAGATCTTACATGCAAGGTATTTTTGGCCTTCTTTGTTTAATGACTGCATTACTACCGTTCAGAAATGCCATGCGTGCCAGATCTACAATCAGAAAATCTGGTCGCATCCTGCTCCTTTTCATCCCGTGGTCTCAGTTGGTCGTTTTACGAAATGGGGCATCGATTTCATGACATGTCACCCTCACTCGACCAGGGGGCATGGTTACATCATTGTAGCCGTTGATTACTTTACGAAATGGGCCGAGGTGATGCCGGCATTCGATAATACTGGAAAGACCGCAGCCTTATTTCTTTTTAACCATGTCATAGCTCATTTTGGTGTGCCTCAAGATATCGTCACTAATCACGATAGTCACTTTAGGAATTTTATGATGTCTGAAATTATAGAAAAGTTGGGTCTTCATCATGATAACTCAACGCCCTATTATCCACAAGCTAATGGCCAGGTCGAAGTGATCAACAAAGTTCTTATAACTATGCTTCAACGGATGATAGGAATTCATAAAACAAGTTGGCACACAATGTTGTTTTCAACATTGTGGGCATACCGGACATCTGTCAAATCCACTACTGGGTTTATGCCTTTTCGGTTAGTCTATGGTGTGGAAGCCATTCTTCCTATAGAATGTGAGATACCCTCTCTGAAGCTAGCTGTAGAACTCTTACCCAACACTTCTGTTGAAGAAGAATGTTTATTGTATCTAATGCGATTATACGAGATGAGACATGATGCCACTCTAGTAATAGAAGCTCAGAAGAAACATGTCAAGGCACAATATGACAAGCATGTCAAGCCTCACGTTTTCTCTGAGGGTGATCTTGTTCTTCTCTATGAACAGGATCGAGATGTGTTAGGAGATGGGAAATTTGAACCCATGTGGCGAGGTCCTTATATTGTTCACCAAGTTTTGGAAAAAGGATCATATGAGCTAGTAGATTACGATGGTATCCCTTTGAGTGAACCCAGGAATGGGTTGTACTTGAAGAATTACTATGCATAAATCATTTTTGCACAAGTACATGTATTTTAATGTATCATACTTTGTGTGTGTTACTATAGTTTTCTTTTATCGTTATATGGTCTCTGCCCTTATGTGACGTTGTGTTTTATTTCCAGATGTCGGAGTCTTCGCTACCCTATATTGTCTTCGCTGATGGCTCTAGCCGTAGTAATCGGAACCTTGCATCCGCTGCGTGGGCAATCTATGCCCCAACAAACAAACTGGTATCTTTACGAGGTGTGTGCCTTGGCTGTGCGACCAACAACATTGCAGAGTATAGCGTCGTTATTGAATTATTGGTTGATGCTATCTCGCTCGGAATTCATCACTTGGTTGTGCGACTTGACTCGCAGCTTGTAGTACTACAACTAAGTAATATCTACTCTATTCAAAGTCCTAATTTTTTACGTGTGTATTTGCGAATTCGCCTCTTGGAGCGTTATTTTGATCACACTGAATATCAACATATTCCTAGATGTCTAAATACATTAACATATGCATTAGCTAATTATGTATTGGATAGACATTTGAATCATTTATAAATCAAACACATCGAAATTCACACAATATAAAGTAATCCGGTAGAATCCATCTGTATATATAACGATCAAAAGAGTTTTTACAAAAAGTTTGTTCGAAGACCAAAATATGAAAAAATTGAAGCTTATAGCTTCTACAAAGTGACATCATGGATGACGTTCATGGTAACACATGAATTCCCTAGCAATCCTACGGAGCAGTCGACTCATAGCTGCTGATACCCCTACAGTATGACGTTGATCGCATCATGGAACCTCTTCCAGAGTCATATCTGGAATGTCTATAGTAAGGCCCTCTAGATTCTGTTCCACTACTTGATAATCCCCAACATACTGTGGTGCTGTCGCTACCTCTCCTCGCCACTAGATGGGAGAAGTGTCGGGAGGTCTATACAGTCCAACATTTGTGTTATCAACAAACGATTTTGTATTAGTCTTTGGATAAATATATAAAACAAAAACATTTGAATATGATAAAAATTCAAAAACATTTACAAAGAAAAAATCCGTGTACTTCTTACCAAGGTCACCCCACTGAGTATCCTCTGGTAGTGCTAAATCTGGATCTCCTTGTAAATCCAATCCATCATAAGCGTAGTCATCGACCATCAACATCTGGGTTTGAAGCCAGTCAAAGAAAATATCATCGTACTTGACGATCGGTCCTGCTACGTGCTGGGCCATGAGCTGACACCATATCAACATCCTTGGATCCCTGGGACCCGGTATGTTCCACTCAACCTGCAGTCTAAATGAGGGGACCTTCTCAAGGAATAAGGACACTAGCAAATATCCATACCCGAATTGCTTCAGGTCACCTCGCCTACATTTAGTCAATTGCTTTTTGATACTGCGAAGCACAACATTTGCCCAATTGAATACTTGAGGCTCAATACACTCGATGGCGTACTGGAAGTAACTTTGCAACACCATATGTGGAGCCGAACTCCCAGCCATCCGAGCTATCATGAAAATGATAGTATGAAGGGTCAAGTCTTGTACCCCCCAGATAGCCATCCTCTCAGCTTCAGGTACGCAATATTGATTGCAATACTCACTCATCTTTAGCCCACCACCTCTACTACCGGTCAGGATGACATAGTATCCACCTCAGGACAATCCAATCAAAAATTAAATGTCCTCAATGTCTATGGACAGTGTGTGAGCTCCCACATGAAAACCCGCTGATCTAGGTCCCACATACGGACCAGGTACTCTAGTAGTCTGAATTGGGCCCTCATGCTCAGGATGCGAAAGTATTTCAAGAGCCCACAATCTCTCAATGTAGCTATGGTAGGAAGATGATTCTCGGCCATTGCATTATCCTCTTCATGTTCCCTTTCATGCCACTCAAGCACCATGTTTATGGCCAATTATCTGCACAAGGAACATAAAAGGAGGATTAATAACTTTTTCATGCTTTAAATATTTTTCATTTGGCTAAAAATTTAAAAATATTTTCGTCTTTGCGGTTCTCACAGGTGCCCCATTTTCACAGTGTGAGAACCTCGTAGGTGGATTAAGGCTTACCTGTAAGAACGCATCATTCTCGCATGCCCCGTATGGGCTACCTGCAAGAATGACAACATGCATATAGGGCCTAGAAAAACATCTTAAAAACGGAAATTTAACCAATGAAATGACAAAATGAAACCATGAAAATGTTAAGGACAAAGAGCCTACCTTAATGTCGCAAACGGCTCACTGAATGGTCTCTCGTAGCTCTCGCAATCTAACTCCGAACTCGGAGGGTAAAAGAGGGGTTTTTTGGAGCTCAATAGTGGAAATGTCAAATGGTGTGGTAAAAAAGAGTTTTTACTCATTTTATTTACTTTAACTATATCATTTTGGGTTTTTATAATTATTTATCAACTAAACCCTAATCTCTAATGTCATGTTGAGTGTAACTTGTGCAGGCGTGATGACTTTGATGATTCAATACAGGGATATGGACATGTTTTTCTTGGTTATCGTGTGTTTTTTATTGTTTTTTAGGGTTTTTTACATAAAACCTTGAGCATCATTTTTGTTCGTTCTTGCGCTCGTAAATACATGAGAACGTGATCGAGCATACTTTTATCACTTTTTTGGGCTCACAAGGTTATACGAAAAAGGAACCCCCCTGGAGTCCTCTTTAAGCTCTTTTCAGACTCTCTAAACATGAAAAGATCGTCGAGCGACCTTGCTATTTTCACGCTCGATAAAGTATTTGAAGTAAGCATCTCGTGAGAGATAATTTATATCTTTTTCGGTCTCATATAGACTATGTTACGAAAAAGGAACTAATAGAGTTCTCTTTTAAGTGTTTTTCCAAACTCTATAATCTTGAAAAACCTTCGAGTTTTCTATCTCTGGACTCGTTAAACAAACATTGATAGACCTGTGATGGGACTGAACTACTCCTTCTTAGGGTTTGTTAAAAATACTCCGAGGGACTCGTCTGAATGATAAGCTTATATCAACAAGCATATGTTATCCTCCTCAAGCTTGCGTAAAAATAAAGAGGTACTTACCAAAAATGGTGGGGGAAATTTGGGAAAGGGATATGTTTTCATCTTCGTATTAATTGGCAATAAGTGTCTCTCTTGAACATGACACCCCCTATTCATCATTTGAAGCCGGTTTGGGAAATCCATTTGTCCCTCATTCAATTTTCTACAAGGTCATTCCCTGTGTCATCTTTGAGTCAATGCTGCCAAATCATTGGTCGTTTCATTCATATGTTCAAGAGAAATCCATCTGAAACCTATATCAAGTCGATCATCTGCAGTTGTCCATTCTCTCCATGTCTGCCTTCCCCGTGTCTAGTTCAATTTGAAAAATACCCTATTTCACCTTCAAAATATGTTACTCATTTCGTGTCATTGATGGGGGATACATCAAGGCCCTCCTGTGACGAGTTTTGTTCCGTCGACTTCATCTCATTATCCGGAATCAAGACTTAGAAATTATTTGGTACCTTGGAGCTTGCATGCCTCAATGGCAGGTTTCCTCGCTTTCGACAGTGGGTTTACATCATTGACTGTTGATCGAAAGATTCCATTGGATGTTTGACTTCAACTCATTTATTCACACTCGATGGATTGTACTATGGTACTTTGGGAGTCATTGACATCAATGGTGATTTCCCTTGCACTTGTTAATGGTTTCATCAATAACCGGTAATCAAGTGGTTTCTGCCATGTTCGACTTCAACACATGTAATCACATGGTTAGATTCGTACTTTGGGAAACGAGATTGAAGACCCTGGATATCATCTTTGTCCAGGTTGTGATGGAGTATGTATAATTTGCGACACATAGATCCACTGTGTATGTCTCGTACCTATGTCGTCTTGATTTAAAATTTATCGCATAGATCCACAGTGTATTTCAGTGGCTTTGTTATATTTTGATGGCATGGATCCACAGTGTATGATTGGTGGCCATGACCCATGTCTATTTTGTCATTAGTCTATGATCTGAGTATGGGAATCCCTACCTCAGAATTGGTATATATGATATTCTGCAGATGCTTGGTTGTTCGCAGGTTTCCAATTAGGTGTGCTCTTGGTTCCCGACACACACATGTAGCTTACAAAGTATATCGACTGTCACTGGTTCCAACCTCATACTTTGGGGGGCATTCTGTTACCCATGATTTTGGTCATCATGATGATGTATTGATGATGGTGTACTCAGGCTCTTCATTAGAACTTTCTCTTGAGAAAAGTTACCTTAATCTCTTTCCAGAAATCACATTTTTGAGGACTGTTCGCAGGCTGCTAGTACATTTTCCTACGAGAATTCATTTTTCTCTCATGCTACCTTAAGCCAGGATGCGAGAAGTTCATACTGTGTTGAACTTCTAGGGTGCGAACTCTTTCTTAAGCAAGGAAAAAGATGAATTCTCGAAGCTTCTAGGAGGGAATCTTCTAGAAGAATGAGATGGTATTCGAATGGTTATCCTAGTACTGGATTCCCTGATATTTTGGGATCATTCTTATCCAAATAACCAATTCATTCTCTCCTATATATTGAGTGAATTCTCATGGAAAAAATTTAGAAGCAAAGAATCAAGATTCATTGGAGAATTGGTGAAAGACTGTGTGAAGGACTGATGCTACAGCAACAAGGAGACTCCAGCAAGTTCATCCAAAGTAGTTGATCTTCTTCATGCAAGTGAGCAAGTGTGTGTGTCGGAGCCAAGGGCCATCGAAAGGAAGTTTGCAACATTAAGGTTCAAGCTGTAATCTTTACTTTCCATCAATATGATACAGTAATATGTCCCTTTCCCATAAAGCTAATTCCATTTTATTGTATAACTCCTTGATCATATACATAGATTCACTATTGAATAGATTGTGCTTTTTTCACTCCACCTGGTTTGTATCATTTTGGTCTTGACTGTACGATTGAATTGGATTCAAGCAGGAGAAACAAAGACCAACAAAAGCGTTAATAAGGTATGTTCCTTTTTCTTTCCTCTTAGTTCATTCAATAGTCAAAATCTAGGGAAAGAGTATTATTCTGTCTTGCTTTGTTCTAGATCCAGGTGGATCTAGGGAGATCGGTTTGTGTCCTCACTTACAGATTTCAACCTAAGGATGTCAGTGAGCTATTGTAATGTATAAATAAAGGTCAAGAGGACCTGGGATGGGTCAAGAGGATGTGAGAAGGAAGGAAAGAAATGTTGGCAAAGCCTTGAAAATGTGGGTCAAGTTGACCTAGGGTTTTAGACACCTATGGTTTTGGTATCTAGGGTCTTGACACTTAGGTTTCAACCTAAGGATGTCGGTGAGCTATTGTAATGTATAAATAAAGGTCAAGAGGACCTGGGATGGGTCGGTTCTAGGTTGGTTGAGAGTTCATTATTATTGTGATATTGAGTGAGTACTACTGTGTGAGATAGAAGTGTTGTGTGTGAGGGCCTTCTGTTTTGTAAGATATTTAGCTGGGTGCGAAGATCAACCCTGTAGTTGGGTGCGTAGGGAGGGAAGAAAGAGATGAAGAAAGAAGATTTCCTGGCTAAAGAGCATAACTAAGAACTGTATGCTTCCATCTTAATATATTATAAAGCACAGTTCTGTGGACGTATCCCTAAAGAGAGGGTGAACCATATATATCTTGTGTTATGTGTGATTGATGTTGGGTTCTTTGTCATTTGATATGTTGTTATTGTGATATTGTGTTAGATTTGATAGATAGTTGTGTGAAGTAGATCTAAGTTGGTAATTGATATCTAGATGTTGTGTTGTTCTTGTATTGGATCCAATCTGTATTCCCTTGGTTGTAGACAATTGTGTCCTGCAACCCCCCATAGCTACTTTAGGTGAGACTGCATCTGCTTCGCATGTGTTTCTGAAAGGGCCAGTAGTTAGGGATTATTGGTGCACTCTTGAAGATGAACCTTGGGTCTGCCCTTGTGCCAACAAATAGTTCTGTTGTTGGGATAAATGCAGGCAATGTCATATTTCCTTGAACCTGAAGAAGTGCATCTTCTTTTCACCATTTGGAGTGTTGTTAGGTCATATTGTGTGTAAGTAGGGACTATTGGTAGACCCATATAATATTTCCATTATAGTTGATATGCCCCCTCATATTTCAGTCAAACAGTTGTGCACTACGCTGGGACACATTGGATACTACAATAATTTCATTAAAGGATATGCACAGATCACAACACCTATGGAGAAGATTTTGAAGAAAGACTGCCAGTTTAATTAGACAAAAGAATGCCAACAGAGCTTCAACACATTGAAATAGAAAATGGTTATTGTTCCTATCTTGGTTTTCCCATATCAGAGCAAGGAATTTCACATGCATGTCAATGAATGTTATATTTCATTAGGAGTTGTGTTAGCACAAATGGGAACTAGAGACATTGACCACCCATTATCCTTTTCTAGTAGGAAGCTATCAACAGCTGAAATTAATTACACCACCACTGAGAGAGAAGGGTTAGCCATGGTGTATGCACTGCAAAAGTTTCGCCACTTGTTGGGAGGACACTTAAAAAAAAAATCGGATCACTCCGCGCTAAAATACCTAGTCAACAAACCAGTGTTGGGGGGGAGAGTATGCAGATGGCTTCTGTTATTTCAGGAATATGATTTTGAGATTGTGGTTAAGCTAGGAAGAATGAACAAAGTTCTTGACCACTTTTAGAGGTTGGAACATGGAGAAGAGCCTACTATTTTAGAGGATACACTTTTGGATGCACAGTTGTTGGCCATTAGAAAGATTGATGATCAATTCGCGGAGATAGTCCAATTCATGTCAACATGAATGACATCGATTGAATATACAATCACCTAGAAGAAGTGGTTGGTAGTGTGTGTTGCATACTTTTCAATTATAGTTGGACAACTATACAAGATGTAACTTGATGAGATATTGAGGAGGTGTGTTATGGAGGTAGAGTGATCATTGATCCTCGCAGAATCTCATGAAGGCATCATAGGAGGACACTACGCAGGGAAAGCAATGGTGCAAAAGGTTCTTAGATTTGGTCTTTGGTGGCCTACCTTACACAAATATGCTAAGCATTATTACAGAGCCTATGATGTATGCCAAATGGTTGGGAAACCATCCAGAAGAGATGAAATTCCTTTAGCATTGATGGGTGTTCTATATGCACTAAAAACACACTAAAAACCCTCAATTAAATTGTCAACCCAGGGTAAGTAAACTTAGAGTTGTAGCAAAATATATGCCAAAGGTAGAAGGGTTGGTAGCAGTATAGTCTAACTAAGGAAGTGGATATCTAAGGATAATATACTCAAGAAAATATATCTAATGAGAAAACCCTACTAAGCAACTTTAAACTATGTAACCTAAGTACTTTTGGACCAAGGATCGATGGATAGTTCTAAGAAAGAAAGTAAAAATCCTTTGTAAAGAAAACTAGTTCATAACAATAAGAAAAATAAACTATTAAGCATAACAATAAGAAAATAACAAAAGAAAACTACTTAAACTTGACAACCTAAATTCAATGAGAAACTACCCTATGAAAGCAATTAAATAAACAAGTAGGCAACTATATCTTATAATTTATGAAAACTCAAATATAGTGTTGATGGTTGCATGAATGTCTCTGGTGTCGTATGATATCTCGATGGTAGTTGAAAACAAAGGATAATTCAAGTGGTATAATTTCAACATTAATCTCAATAGCAAAGTGAAAGGTTTGGATTAAACAATCCAATGAGAATTTAGCCATTACGGAAACAATGTTAATTACCCTACATATTCATGAATTATTAACCATCAACAATATAACGAGATCATAATTGTATTTATATACTATGTAAGAAAAATTCATACTCAATTCAATCATTAACCAAGAAATATAATTGAATTCTAATTCTAAGAAAGAAATTACATAAAATGAAACTATGTTATATCTATCTTATCAATTCAAACTACAATAAGGAAAATGCTTAAGAACAGAAATTAAAACATGGCATTAAAAAGTAAACTAACAAATACATTAATCAACAACTAATTAAGATAGATCTACATAAAAATGAAATAATAAATCTATAGTTAAAAACTGAAATTAATCTTATCCATCCATCAAATCCTTGTTAAATAAAACTCAAATTAAAACTTTGTTCTACTCTATTTAAAACTTTGTTTTAAATTTGATTCTAAAATCATAAACAAAAACATAATCTAATATCTAATTGTAGACGGGGTTAGTCTAGGAATTTGCAAATTCGTTCCTGACTACAAGATCAATGCATGCTAACACAATCCTTAATACTAACCTGCAAAAGAGAGTTAAAGCAATTAAACTACAACAAAAAACTAATTAACAAAATGATAATGCACGTACATGAAATAAGGAGAACAACTAAACTATAAAATGCATAAACAACATAAAGAACAATTACCAGACTGTTGGTGGGCCCCCTAGCAAGTCGTGGTCACTTCCTAAATGAACACCACGAACTTAACAATTTGATTTGACCATAAAAACTTAAAAACACAGTTTCTATATAATCTGGCAGTGAAAAATAGCAAAACAAAGTAAAATCTTGTTTTTCCTATCACACTAGTTCTTCTACTTCTTGAACAATTATCTGACCACCATAGTGGTATTCATAATTTTTACATACCAAGTGTTCTACCATAGGAGGGTTGAACCACTTCTAAATTCTACACTGTACATTAAATGATGCCCTAACTGTTTAAATGGAGTGGGCCAATAATCACCCTCTTTAACAACCAAAACTGAGATGTCGGGAGTTTAGTAGCTGGAGGGGGCTAGCACAAGAAAAACCCATGTTCTTGATTCGCCCACCACTTGTTTCCAATACTATAACCGCCAAATCGCCCACCATTTTTATGTAGGATGCGGTGCTAGACACAGTGCCGGATCAGGTACCAGACTGAGTACTGGAAGGAGATTCAGACTGAGTGCCAAAAGAAAAAAATGTTATGCGTTTTTTCACAGTAACACCAAAAAATGTGAATCAGATCATTGGGAGCATACAAACATGATGAATTATACTCAATATCAACATTAAACAAGAATCATACGCACTTGGTGTAGATCATACCATTTTAGCATAAAATTCTTCAAAAAGCTCCTTCAAAACATGAAAAACACATATGTACATTTGGCAAAAGTGTCTAATAACTGTGATAAAATTGATCATATCTTTGGCCCAACATTACACCCACACTTATGATTTTGTAGGTCCCACTGCAAACAAAAATAAATTACCCCTCATGACTAGCCTCGCTAAGGAGGGTCAGCTTTGGAAGCCTCTCCTTCTTGTTGTGAAGACTTTTCCTTGTGCCTCTTGTGTTGCTTCAGTTTTGCTCTAAGGCTGTAGTTGGATTTGGTCATCTGATCAATCAACCGTTGAAGGGAGTTAACCTTTTCTTGAAGGATTGCATTATCATGATGAAGGTGTGTGTCTATCGTCTTCCTTTCTTCCAACTGTTGGAGAAGATGATGGTTTTATTTTCGTAGCTTCTCAATGGCTGGGGAAGAATCGATGATCTCTGAGGAAGGCTGATATCCTTTGAGAGATGTGGACAATCTATCAGTTTTAGGATCTAGAGTAGGCATGGGTGAAGTAGGAATTATGGGGGATTGGTAAGGAGAGGTAGGTTCTGATTGTGTCATTCTTAGTGGCTCTATTCCATCCGAAAAAACTTCCCTAAGTCTCTTGTGAGGGCTCTCAAGATCGGAGGACACTTGGATAGGATCTGAAGCAGGCATGGGTTTTGAATAAGGTTTTATTCTTGTGCTTCGGGTTCTCTTTTGAAAGTGTCCTTTGCCAAATCGATTGGCTCCCCTCCTATTTGTGGGAATGATGGGAAAGTCTTGTTGGATTACTTCTTGGAGCATTTTAGGTGTCGGATCAAGAGATATTGAAGGCATTGGGGGGTTAACAATAGGCTTATTTTGGTCCTTGCTCTTGGTCTTTTTACCCGATGAAGAAGTAGGGACATCGACAAGATTTTTTTATTGTTTCAGCAAAGAGAGTTTTTGTACAAGGGGGTTTTGAGCTCTTGGAGATTGAAGCTTGGATGGAGAGATAGTTCTTAGGCTAAGTGGTTTTTTGCCGATGTTAATTATCAAGTGAGGGTTTGCAAATTGGTAGATAAAGGCATCCCAAGTTTTCCCTTGTTTCTCTAGTTCGGCTAGAACAAGGAGTTTGATCAAGCCATGGTGAAAGAGACTATTGTGGGGGTTAGTCACATTCTTCCTCACTTGAGAAGACATTGTCTCCAAGATTTTTAGAAAATAGAAGGGGAAGTTCAAAGGTTTGTTGAACAAAAAATGAGCCAGCAATCTGAAATGACAAGATTTGAAAGTGGAGTATCTATGTTCACATGTAATCAACCTTGTGATGACGATGAGAGGGTTGATAAATTCCACATTTATCCACTCCCTAGAATATATTTTTTCTCCTGAACTATTCTCGAATTTGGGCTTAAAAACCCTGTTATAACTTGAGTGCGGCAGTTGGTGGCTTTTGAACCATCTACCTCCCATTCTTGGGAGCTTCGTAGCTGCAGCAATGGAATCTTTTGAGACTTCAAAGGAAAGAGACCCCAGATGAGATATATTACCATCGAAACCGATGACAAATTGCATGGAGAGGTCATCATCGTGGCCCTGGAAGTTAGACAAAAATGGCCCCCAGCCTGTGTGCAAAAACATCTCTCTACATTGTGCAAATTTTGGAATGGAAAAAATGTCCGCATAGGAAGAGGGTTCATACCTCTTGGGAATTATGGCATAGGTGAAACTCACTAGGAAAGGGTGCGAATAGACCAACAGATGGCATGATTTGGGCACGGGCCGAGCATAATTCAAACAAGGGAAGGAATGGTAGAGATTGGGCACGATTTCTCAATGCAGGGTAGAGAAAATTGCAAGGGTGAATTGAGATAATGGTTTCCCAACACGATTTTGAATGCACCTATAGTGGAGTAGGTTGCACACATGTGCACACGAGCTACCATGTGTGGGAAATTTTGAATTCGGAGGCTCATTTTTGGGGGCAATTTAATGATGCGTAGTTATATCAATGTCCAAGTCTTTTGACTTGGACATTTGATCATGAACATATAAAGCATCTTCAATCAATTTCTTGCAACCAATTCAATTGAATGTAACTGTGTTCTGGTTACCTGGAATCTAGGATAGTTACTGGTGTGTAATTCATATGGTACTTTGTTCGACACCTCATACGACATTTTATATGGCACCTCATACGGTAATTCATACGATACCTCTATGTTAAGTACATTTTCACCTCTTATAATTTATAGCCTGCAAATTTGAAGTCTTTTTGACAATCACAGTGGTAAATGAGCAGAGGCAGAATGTTCCCTTATTGTTGATTTTTCCATCATGCTCACTCAATCCTCTTGCGTATGACATATAATGTCAAACCTACAATGAACAGGTTATATCAAGTATAAAACATGTATTGTCAATCCTACAATGCACATATTGTAATGAAAGATAAACTAATAAAGAGTGGTTTGTTAAGTATATGTTCGGTAATTTATAGCCCATAGTAGTTTAACACTTTAAAAATAAAAATGACTATCAATGTAGTAACCTGTATCATGGAAATAATACAAAAAATCTTGCAAAGCTTTATTTCTCTAGGAAATGATCATTTGTCAACTCCTGAGCCCCTCCCCCACACCTAAGGATTGTGACACCTTACAATCAAATGTATAGGAAACCAGTCAGTATTCCCCAATAGCCGATGATTTATAGTATTTCAAGTGTAAATATAAAATTTTACAGATTGTTCTGATGAAATGGTTAGAAAATGGCCCCACCTATAGGATAAGATATCCTATATATAGATAAGAAGAGGTAGGCAAGAGAGTTTCAACATAGTCTTAGAGTTATTTCCCAATGGAAAGTTTATGGAGTTCATTAACCATAGCTTAACCACAAATTACTTCATGTCATATTTGTCTGCAAGTAATGGTGTACATCAGAACAAGTTTAAATTTATTATTTATTTTTGTTAGATTACTATCCTCTCTAGGTAGAATGCCTCGCTGCCAGCAAGCTTGTTCAGTACTCTAACGGGTTTACCTAGTCATACCACAGGCTGGTACCCACTGTAGGAAGACCTATTTAGTATCCTGGCTGGTTAGCCTTTTACACCCTTAGAGAATCACCCTGCATCTCTTAAGATTTTAGTATAAGATTTCTTTATGCAAGAAGATGGGGGAACAACTCTGAAAACAAAATTTTCTTACTTTTTTCAATTGGGATGGTATTTATGTTAGAGGATGAATTTTTGTTATATTACTTAGTGATTGTCCTGATGTAAGGGGTAATTAATCGTATGTGGCCTATCTAAATATATGATATAATCAAGCTATTTAGTGTGTAGTGGATGGTACCATTGAGAAAGAACAGAAAAGTATCTCTAGGCTCAAATCTCTTTCTTCTTTTGTAGTTATTGTGATTTTTCCATGACTAAATGCTAATTAGACCTCCTTGTTACTCTTTGATAAAGACACTTGACTCACTTACTCAGGTTTCTTGGAAAAATATGGCTAATTACAATAAGTCAATATTCATTTGATGCTTTAGTAGACACAAAATTCAAGTGTAACAATTTTTGAAGAAAGATCCTTGAAACTGTGTACTCTTGGTGAAATAAATACTTACAGAAATATCTAGGATTGCCTTATTAACAAAATTCAAAAACTATTTACATATATATAGTAGGAAATTCAGAAAACTTTTCAAGAACAAGAGGGAACTTCCCCATCTACTAAGGCCAATTCCTCATGAGTTGACATGACTTGTAGAAAATCCTCTCTAGAAATTGGCTTATGATAAAATTTAAGTCGGTGCCCATTTACCACAAAGGAGACTTGTCCATCGTCAATTGTTTTAATTTTTATACCGCCATTGTCATATACAATGTCTACCTCGTAAGGGCCCAACCACTGGGTGGTGAGTTTGCCTTTGAAGGTTTTGAATCAAGAATCAAACAACATAGCCCAATCACAAGGTTGTAAGTGTTTCTTCTTAATAAACTTGTCATGCCACTTGCTCCTATGGTTTTGGACTAATATTGTCCATTGGATGGCATCTTGCCTGATTTCATCCAACTCATTGAATTATACGACTCGTTGCTTCTGAGCCTCATCCAGGTTCAATCCTAATTCTACATTGATACAGAAGGTCCTTACTTGGAATTCTATTGGTAAAAGTACTTGTTTCCCATACACTAGCTCATAAGGGGTATGTGTAGTGGTATTTCTCCAGGTGGTTTGGTATGCCCACAAAGACTCTGGGAGCCTATCAACCCAATCCCAATGATGTAACTGAACAGTCTTGGTCAATATGGCTTACAGAACTTTGTTTGTTGATTCTACCTGACCATTGTCTTGCGGGTGGTATGGAGAAGACTTACAATGTTTAATCCCATATTTCTCTGTTATCTCTTTCATCAACTTGGAAGTGAATTGAGTGCCTTGGTCGGTAACAATTTCATGAGGGACATCGAAGCGGGTAAAGATGTCTTCATAGATAAATTTGACAAAAGTCTTCTTTGTAGCCCTGAATAGGGATTTTTCCTCTACCCATTTGGTGACATAGTATGTGCAGACCAAAATATAGTTCTTCCTATGAGACATGGGTGAATTTGGTCCTACAAAGTCAAGGGACCATTTTTCAAAGGGTTCTATCATAACTTGGGCATGCAAAGACATTTCATCAACTGACGTAGGTCTTCCTATCCTTTGGAAACTATCACAACTTCTCACATACTTGGAAACATCTTTGAAAATGCTAGGCCAATAGTAACCTGAATGTAACACCTTATATGTTTTACGTTTTTCATAAAAATAGCCACCATGTGGTCCATCATGACAACTTCGTAGTATTTTCGGTACCACATCCTCTCAGACACATCTATGAATAATCAAATCAGGACCTATGTGAAAAAAATCATGACCAACCCAAGAGTAATTAGCACTATGTGTAATAATTTTCCTCTTTTCATGAGGTGACAGATGAGACAGTAACTTCCTAGTAGCCAAATAGTTTTCCATATTTGCAAACCATGGGGTATTGACAAAAAGGAAAAAGAGGCACTCGTCTAGGAAACTATCATCTACATGGATATCATCATCCTCATTTTTTATTCGGGAAAGAAAATAAGCTACCACATTATCCTTAACAGGTCATTCAAGCACAGTGATATTAAATTCTTGCAATAACAAAAGCCACTTGGTCACTCAACCATTAGTTATGGGTTTATTCATGATCGGTATGTACAAATACTTCATAACCTATAATGTAATGACGAAAATTGTTGATAGCATTAACAACTACCAAGAATTGTTTCTCAGTGACTGTGTAGTTCAACTCGGCAGGGGACAAGTTCTTTCTCAAAAAATAAATGGCATAGGATTGTTGGTCCTCTTTCTACCTTAATACCCCTCCTATTGCGGTGTTGGAGGCATTAGTGGATATATGAAATGGGAGAGTCCAATTGCGCCCTCTAAGAACTGGTGCCATAGACAACTTAGCTTTCAGGGTTTCAAAGGCAATTTGACACTGCTCAGTCCAAACAAAATCAACATCTTTTATTAGTAATCCAAAAATAGGTGCAACAATATTTGTAAATTTTTCGATCAATCATCGGTAATATCCATGATGTCCAAGAAATATTCTTACCTCTTTCTGAGTCTTTGGGGGTGGAATTCTGACAATAAACTCAATATTTGTAGGATCGAATTTTATTCCTTCAGACGAAACATGATGTCCTAGAACCAATCCTTCAGTTAACAACATTTTTCATTTTTCATGACTTAGAGATAGGTTCATTTCTTGGCATCTGACGAGGAATTTTTCTAATTTGTCTAAGGCTTCCTGGTAAGTGTTACCATAGACTGTGAATTCATCCATGTCGGCCTCCACACAATCATGAATAATATCGGCAAATATCCCTAATACTTCTCCTTTAAATGTGGAAGGAGCATTACACAATAGAAATGGCAAGACCCTATAGGCATAAGTGCCCCAAGGAAAAGTAAAGTTAGTCTTATCATGGTCTTCAGGTGCTATAAGAATATGATTGTACCCACTGTACCCATCTAGAAAGGAAAAATACTTCTTTCCAGACAAGGTATCTAGAACTTGGTCAATGAAAGGAAGAGGAAAGTAGTATTTTAGAGTGGCTTTGTTGAGTTCCCAGAAATCAACACAAATTATCCATTTCTCAGTCACCTTCTTTGGAACCACTACAAGTAGGGATACCCACTTACTATTGGATATGGGATAGATAAATCCGACATTTAACAACTTTTGGATCTCCTCCTTGACTATGTCTTTAACTGTTGGGTTCATCCTTCTCTGGGATTGCCTAACATGTGTTACTTCACCATAGATTCTCCATAATAGGTTGATATGGAGAGTAAATGGTGAGCTTCTGGATAGAGAGATGATTCGATATGGTCATTTCCCCTTCTCTACAACCAATAAATTCATTGGTTGTGTCTAGCCAAGGCCTTCCCAAAATGATGGGATGGCCTTTGGTAGGATCCTTTGAGTGAATGACAAGAAAATCTACTGGGTACTCCCATGAGGCTAAAGTAACCATGATATCATCTAAAATTACTTCATGTATAACCCTCGTCTTATTTTCTCATTCCAAAATGGTTGGGGTAGGCTGAAGAATAGGTTGCAAATGTAATTGTTCAAAGGTAGTAGCGGTCATAACATTGATGGTTTCCCCTAGGTCTATGAGAGTGTTTCCAATGGAGACCTCATTAATGGTTATGGTCACTATGAGGTTTCTGGGTTCCCATATTTTGATATTTTTAGCTTCTCTGATATGTATTCAAAAAGTCCTCCTATCAAGTGCATTGTAGTGGGATCCTTTTGCTTCCTATCTGGCTTCTTAATACACAATTATTTAACTACCTTACTGTAGATTGGAATGTCTTTAATGGCTTGAAGCAGGGGAATCTTGACAAAAATATTATTCTATTCATTCAAGATGTCAAATTCCTATCAGGTGGTAGGTTTCTCGATTACTAATCGGTCTAGATAAGGAGGGACCTTCGTAGTTTGTGAAGGTTCATTTTGGGGAATCTTGGGTTCTTGATTCTTCGGGATAATAAAATATTCCCACCTAGTGTCATTCATGGGTTGGTTGGTTGTTTCTTCTTCTTCTTCAAGGATGACTACTGAAGGTCTCTGTCTCTCCATAAATTTTCCTGATACTAGTTGAATTTCCTGTAACGGAACAAGAGTGATAGCATATGTCCGAAAGGCCTGCATCTCAAGATTGTGAAGAGGTTGAGGGGGCTTATTATTGGGATTTGGAACTGGTTGTTTCGATAATAGTGTTGGTCTAGGGGAGCTTTCATTTTTATATTGTAGTGGTTGTTGTTGAGGAATAGGAGGTAAAGGTGGTGGAACAAAACCTGGCAGAAGTTGTGGAGTGTTCAGTGGGAACTGAGGCTAATAATGGTTGGAAATAGGGATAGGTGGAGCTTGAGGGTTTCCTTGGTTATGTCCTCCTCTCCATCCTTGAAAGAAAGGATGTTGGTACTAAGTAGACTATTTTTTCCAGCCTGGTGGGTTCCACTGTTGTTGTTGTTGATAATAGGGTGGAACTTGAGATTGTAGATCTGGGTATGTGGGTTGGTTCCTAGGCTACCATGGCCTCCTAGGTGCATAAGAAGACTCAACAAGATCTCAACTCCTATAGATGGCTAATAAACTGGGAAATGATGGACATTTTTCAATCATATGGTCTTTTGTACGGAAGCCAAAAACTGAAATTTTATCTAATGGGCATTCCCTTGAGGAATGATTCCTCTTGCATCTTGGGCAATATATTCTCATTGCTACATTTTCCTCCTCCTATTTATTTTTTGTTTTTAGGGTGTCCAACTGGGAACCTATTATGCTTAAGATGTCAGTCTTAAATTTTTCTAAAAGGTACCCTATCTATGCTCTCGTGATACTACCTGAACTAATTGGTTTTAATCTTCTATTGTAAGGGTCTCTAACATTCTTTCATGTTTTGGCTCTACTCCTTGAGTAATTTTTACACATTTCACATATTTCAGAAAATGGTTTATGGGAGATGTCACCTGATGCCATCAGGTTAATAATCTCTAGATATTCTTCTGAAATTCCCTTAAGGAAAATAGCCCTAATTGCATCCTCTGGGAGGTCATGGTATTTTGACTTCTAGGATATATAACCAATTCTTTCCATATAATCTTCGAGGGTCTCATCTTCTAACTGTTGGATTTTAAGTATGTCATTACGAGACTCTTTGGTCTTGCAATAGTCTTGGTAATTCTTAAAAAATATGTCTTTCATGGCTTTCCAAGACCTAATATTGGATTCTCCCAAACCCATGAACCATCTTAGTGCAGAGTCTTTGAGGGTGGAAGGAAAGAGTTTTAGTTTCTGGGCATGTTGTACGTAGTTGTAGCTCCTACATAAGATGTCAAATTCAAATATGAAGGTGTTTGGATCTTCATTGTTTTTACCATAAAAGGTAGGTAGTGCTGAGAGAGGAATATTATTCATGTTGACATTTGGAGTGGTGTCCAAAATTGAAAACCCGAAGGTAGTTTCGGTTTGGTTTCTAGTTTATTCTTCCTCCCCATGTCTTACATTGTTATGGTCCTCATGATCACCCATATTGACTTGGTTTCCAAAATGAGAGTACCTAGGTGGTTTTATCTTTGAAGAGAATAAGGTTTCCCTTTGATGGAAAGGTCTTTCTATAGGTTGGATGTCTGGGACTCTACTCAAGCCGGTTAAGACTACTGGTGCCAAAGTTTTTGTCTCAGTTTGTGAGATAATTACATTGGCTGAACTACCAAACAAAATATCCACTTGTTCAGGGTCTATGATGTCCTCAAAATTAGGGTCCCCTGATGGTGGTGTAAAAGGAAAGGTTGTATTGTTTGGCTCTGTGGAAGGCTCAAGTGGTTCTTCCTCC
Source organism: Picea glauca (assembly GCA_000966675.3). Lineage (NCBI taxonomy): Eukaryota > Viridiplantae > Streptophyta > Pinopsida > Pinales > Pinaceae > Picea > Picea glauca. The sequence goes on along the minus strand of JZKD02S1408190.1, from coordinate 663,047 downwards.
TGTCCCAATATTATTGAAGCTTCAATTTATTTTTCTATAGTTCTCCCTATGTTAGTCTCTTATGAGACTATTTTAGCTCCTGTTTTTCGATATCGATCTACGGATTTTATAAGTGGAATGTTCCTTTCCCCAAAAATATCGAAAGGAACCTTGGTTGAAAGGTATGACTTAGATTTAATGTATCTCCCTTATGGATCTCTAGGTCTATTCATGAAAGAAATAAAAAACAAAAGAAAAATATACCATTTGGTTTCTAGGTCTATTCATGAAAGTAAACAAAAACAAAAACAAAAACTACCATTGGGTTTGGGGGAGCCTGCAATAGTAGATGCGCAGGTTCTTACCTCTCGTCCTAAAGTTCCCCTGCCACCAATCTAATACTAAAGTCTAGGAATGATCTATTTCCTAACTATTTCTTACCTTAAGACAACTCCCCAACAATGCCAAAAATGATGGGTGTTCTATATTCACTAAAAACACACTAAAATCCCTCAATTAAATTGTCAACCCCGGGTAAGTAAAATCAGAGTTGTAGAAAAATATATTCCAAAGGTAGAAGGGCTGGTAGTAGTATAGTATAACTAAGGAAGTGGATATCTAAGGCTAATCTACTCAAGAAAATCTATCTAATGAGAAAACCCTACTAAGAAACTTTAAACTATGTAACCTAAGTACTTTTGAACCAAGGATCGATGGACAGTTCTAAGAAAGCAAGTAAAAACCCTATGTAAAGAAAACTAGTTCATAACAATAAGAAAAAGAAATTATTAAGAATAACAATAAGCAAATAACAAAACCAAACTACTTTAACTTTCCAACCTAAATTCAATGAGCAACTACCCTATGAAAGCAAGTAAATAAACAAGCATGGAACTATTCTATTAAATCAAGTAAACAAGTAAGCAAAACAAATAGCTAACCTATTAAAGAAAGTAAACAAGTAAGAAAAACAATTAGCTATCCTATTAAAGCAAATAAACAACTGACTACTCTAAGATAACTTTTACTGCAAGTAATCTAATTAAAACTTCTCATTGAACAACTATCTAGCCTAACAGGCAAGTGGGCTATATTCTTAATTCAAACTTCAAAACTATTTCTAATTCATAAAAGAAAATCTAATTAATTGAAAGCAAGAAAGACTAACAACTAACCTTTAATCTATGATAAGAAAACTTCTCTCTAACCTATCAAAGAAAAAAAATATCTATCCTACAATAACAATAGAACTATATGCTGATCTATGAAGGAAAGAAACTATATCTTCTGATCTACAAACACAAGAAACTATATCTTCTAATCTACGAAAGCAAGAAACTATATATTCTAATCTATGAAAACTCAAATATAGTGTTGGTGGTTGTGTGAATGTCTCGGGTTTCATATGATATCTCGATGGAACTTGACAACAAATGATAATTCAAGCCGTATAACCTCAACACTGATCTCAATAGCAAAGTGAAAGGTATGGATTAAACAATCCAATGAGAATTTAGCCATTACAGAAACAATGTTAATTACCCTGCATATTCATGAATTTTTAACCATCAATGATATAACGAGATCATAATTGTACTTCTATACTATGTAATAAAAATTCATACTAAATTCAATCATTAACTAAGAAATATAATTGCAATCTAATTCTAGGAAAGAAATTTCATAAAATGAAACTATGCTATATCTATCTTAACAATTCAAACTGCAAAAAGGAAAATTCTTAAGAGCAGAAAATAAAACATGACCTTAAAAAGTAAATTAACAAATACATTAATCAATAATTAATTAAGCAATATCTACATAAAAATGAAATAAGAAATCTATAATTAAAAACTAAAATTAATCCTATCCATTTATCAAATCCTTGTTAAAGTAAACTTAAATTAAAACTCTCTTCTACTCTATTTAAAACTCTATTTTAAAATTGATTCTAAAATCATAAACAAAAACATAATCTAATATCTAATTGCACATGGGGTTAGTCTATGAATTTGCAAATTCATTCCTAACTACAATATCAATGCATGCTAACACAATCCTTCATACTAACCTGCAAAAGAGAGTTAAAGCAATTAAACTACAACAACAAACTAATTAACAAAATGATAATGCATGTACAGGAAATAAAGAGAAAAACTAAACTATAAAATGCATAAACAACATAAAGAACATTTACAAGACTGTTGGTGGTCCCCCCAGCAACTCATGGTCACTTCCTAAAAGCACACCACAAACTCAGCAATTCAATTTCACCATAAAAACTCAAAAACACAGTTTCTATATAATTTGGCAGTGAAAAATAGCAAAACAGAGTAAAATCGTGTTTTTCCTATCACACTGGTTCTTCTACTTCCTGAAAAATTATCTGACCATCACGGTGGTATTTATAATGTTTACAGACCAAGTGGTCAACCATAAGAGGGTCAAACCACTTTTAAATTCGGTAATGTACATTAAATGATTCCCTAGCTGGTGAAACGGAACGGGCCAATAATCGCCCGGTTTAACAACAAAAATTGAGTTGTCGGGAGCTCAGTCGTTGGAGGGGGCAAGCACAAGAAAAACCCATGTTCCTTATTCGCCCACCACTAGCCTCCAATATGATAACCACCAAATCTCCCACCATTTTTGTGTAGGACATGGTGCTGGACGCAGTGCCAGATCGGGTACCATACTGAGTACTGGAAGGAGTGTTGGACTGAGTGTCAAAAGCAGAAATGTGATGTGTTTTTTCCCTGTATCACCAAAAAATGTGAATCATATCCTTGGGAGCATAAAAATGTGATGAATTATACTCAATATCAACATTAAACAAGAATCGTACATACCTAGTGTAAATCATACCGTTTTAGCATAAAATTCTTCAAAAAGCTCTTTCAAAACATGAAAAACACATATGTACATTCGACAAAAGTGTCTAATAACTATCATAAAATCGATTATATCTCGGGCCCAACAAGCACCGCAAATGACCCTACAAACATTTGAGAAATGGTCCATTGATTTCATGGGACCTATAAACCCACCAGGCAAGTGAACAGGAGCCAGATACATAATCACTGTGAAAGAGTACTTGACCAGATGGGATGAAGCAAGAGTAGTTAAGGATTGTAGTGAAACTACAGTTGCACGCTTCATATTTGATGACATCATAACCAGGTTTGGATGCCCGAAGATCCTTATGAGCGATCAAGGCACACATTTCATCAATAAGACCATTGAAGCCTTGACTGAGGAATTTGCAATCCATCATTAGAAGAGCACACCCTACCATCCAAAAGCAAATGGGATAGTTGAAGCATTCAATAAGATCTTGGAGACAACACTGATGAAGATTTGCAGTGTAAATAGGGATGATTTGGATTTAAGAGTACCAGCAATACTATGGGCCTATAGAACCACTTGCAAGAAGCTAACAATGCAGACCCCCTTTAAGTTCGTTTATGGTCTCGAAGTCATTTTCCCGATGGAATATTTTCTTCCAAGCTTAATAATCATAGCCTTTACAGATATGGATGAATCTGGCACTGTTCAAGAGAGGATCACACAGTTGGTCGAACTAGAAGAAGACCAATTTATTACAGGATTCCATCAGCAGGTACATAAGGAAAGAGAAAAACCCTACCATGACAAACACAGCAAGAAGAAGGCATTTAAGAAGGGAGATTTGGTTCTGGTATACGACAGTAAGTTCATGAAGAATACATGAAAGTTCAGAACACATTGGCTTGGGCCATATGAGGTTTCCTATGTTATAGAAGGAGGAGTTGCACAGTTCAAGACCCTGGATGGCGAGTGGAAGGAAGGTTTGGTGAATGGGAGTAAGTTGAAACTATACTATGACAACCAACTGCCTTGCAACTCTCACTAAAACCATAAGCAAAAGGGTCCAGGTACCAGGTGTAGTTGAAACTGGGTACCAGACATAGAAAAGACAGTCTTCACAAGGAAGGGAGGGATAGAGTAGAAAGCACAGGCTACTCTGCGAAACCTAAAGTCGAATAAAATCATAAGGATCATATCTAAAGTTCCTCAGGATGAGTCAAAGGTGAGTGTTGGGGGCTTGTTGGCCCTTGGGTATGGAGGTAAGCGAAGATTAAGGTAGAAAAGATGGAATGTGAACTGCACGAAAGATATAGTAACTGATATTGGGTTGAAGTGAACAAAAGAGAAGAAAAGATGGTGTGAAGTAAAAGAAAGAAAGTCATTTGACAAGGAGATCGAGGATGATAGATCAACAAGGAAGATGGATCATGGACAAATAAACAAGAATAAAAATCCATTGTTGGATGCTTTGGAGCACCATGCTAGAAGGAAGGAAAGATAGGTTGGTGAAGCCCTAAAAACGTGGGTCATGTTGACCTAGGGTTTTAGACACCTAGGATTTTGGTGTCTACAGTCTTGACACTTAGGTTTCAACCTAAGGATGTCAGTGAGCTATTGTAATGTATAAATAAAGGTCAAGAGGACCTGGGATGGGTCAGTGCTAGGTTGGTTGAGAGTTCCTTTTTTATTGTGAGATTGAGTGAGTACAACTGTGTGAGAGATAAGTGTTGTGTGTGAGGGTCTTCTGTGTTGTAAGATATTTAGTTGGGTGTGAAGATCAACCCTGTAGGTGGGTGCACAGGGAGGGAAGACATAGAGGAAGAGAGAAGATCTGTTGGCTAAAGAGCATAGATAAGAACTGTATGCTTCCATCTTAATATATTATAAAGTACAGTTTTGTGGATGTATCCCTAGAGAGAGGGTGAACCATGTATATCTTGTGTTATGTGTGATTGATGCTCGGTTCTTTGTCATTTGATATGTTGCTATTGTGATATTGTGTTAGATATGATAGGTAGTTATGTGAAGTAGATCTAAGTTGGTAATTGATATATATATGTTATGTTGTTATTGTATTGGATCCACTATGTATTCCCTTGGTTGTAGACATTTGTGTCCTGCAACCCCCCATAGCTTCTTTGGGTGAGACTACAACTACCTCGTAGATGTTGCCAAAATGACCAATATTTAGGGCTTGTCGGTGTGCTCTTGGAGATGAACCTTGGGTCTACCCTATGCCAACAATTACCATATTCTCACCCTTAATTGTAGGGTTCAAAGGACCCACTAGCCAAATTTTATGGAAACATTGGATGCGCTCATTATAATTAAAGGTATTTGTTAGATGATTTTTATACCAAAATCCTTAATCTATACCTTCTTCACCCTCTTCTCAACTTCACTTCCTTTTTGAACTGTTATTCTCTTTCTTCCAACTACTCTGCTAACCATCAATGCTACTATAACCATTAAACCAAGAAATCAAATCTGCCAAGCCATATCCATAGAACCATAGGTGGATGCGTTTTTGTCTCTCTAACTATATTTTCACATGGAGGATCCTATGTTTATTTATCTCGATCTCTATCTACAACTAGCACTAAGTAAACTTCAGTTGATTATGAAACCTAAAGGAAGGCTTCTAGGTCAATGTCTAGATAAGGTCTTCTTTTCGATCTCAAAATTTAACTAGAAATGGAACTATGGATTATGGACCCAACTACGAAGAACTATGTATTTATGGACCCAACAAAGAAGAGAATTTAGGCTCTTAAACTATACATTATCACATGATTTGTTGAGTACAGGTACTAAACATTTTATTTATGGTTACATGTATGCTTCACATGAGAGTTATTGAGTTGAAGTTGTGGGAAGAAGTAGTAAATAGTTATTGCTACATCATCAAACATTCTCCCATAAGATATGTCAAAGTCCCAATACCATAATTCAATATTTTCCACCATCCAATACACATAACAAAAAGGGAATTGCTCAGAGACATACTATAGATCTATGTCAAATCCTTCTTGTGACAATTTACAAATACTTCCCATGCAACTGTCAGATGGATTATACTTGAACGACAGTGTTTCTAATCCCCTTATGACCATTTACATGTGATTTCCATGCAAATAAAAAATGGAAAATGCTAAAGGATAGTTTCCTTTCTTTCCCGCTAAATAGTTTTTCAGTTTCAATGTCAATGTTGTCACTTGGTGATATCCTTCCAAGAACTCCATGTGCGTGATCCTTACATTGGATACATGTTGGCTCTATTGAGAAAGTAATTATTAACATTGGTGGGTTAATGACTGAAGGTTCATCCAGAGTTGACCAAAAAAATCCCAAGGCGTCGACATATCAATCCTCAGCCAAAAACTGAAGAAGGTCTCACTCGAGATTCCATGAGAATCACAGAGACCATATGGTCTTATGTTGGTGATTAATTTTTAACTACACAATAAATTCATTTGGTTTTCCATTGATACATTCGTTGCATTATGATTAAATACTTAGAAACATATAGCATTAACACATACATCCATTAGACACATGATCAACACATAAGAGGACATGAATCAATGCAACTTTATTATATTCATTCAACCAGACACATACATAGTTTAAGATACTAAGAATTTGTTACTAACAACACCTTGGGCTCTCATATATTTTCACAATGGTTCATTATAATGTGGTATGTGCTATCTCTCAAATTATGCATGTATTAAAAAATAAAACTACCAACAATCAATCAGCCCATGAATTGATGAACCAATGAACAAACACTTTCTATATTTCCATTGCTGATGAACCAATGAATAAACCCTTTATTTGTTGCCATTCCTTATTTTCTCTGACACTCAGTCACTTTCAGTTCTTCTCCACTCTCTTTGTTGACTACCATTCTTGCACGCTTCTACCACCACATGTATTCCATGTTTCCTCTTTGGAATCGTAGTAGTCTCAATTGACTTTCCATATAATCCCTTAATTTTTCCATGATATCTCATGCTTTCTGAAGTAATCATTCAAGAAGATTTTCCAAATATTCTTTTCTTGATTCTGGTGTCCATGCCGTGACTTATTGATTTCTGGCATGGATAGTGTTATAACCCTATAATTTATAGGATCAACTGGTGACTGAAATGTTATCCCTTTACTGTGTTTGGTTGCCAAATAATTTTCCATTCTGTAAATAATTTGAGAAAAAGAAAGAAAAGAAAAGGAAAGGAAAGAAAAAGAAAGAAAAGAGAAAGAAAGGAAAGAAAAAGAAAGAAAAAGAAAAAGAAAATGGGAAAAGAGTAAAAGAGGGCATAAAATAAATTGAGTAAATCCCCATGCAATAACAATGACCTGGTCCATACAGTTTAAACATGGCCAAGTCCTTTTAAATTGATGTTGATAGGATTAGTGAATAAGCTTGGATAAACTGTTTAGTCTTAGCCAAGCAGTTTAGGTTAGCTAGTGAATAAATTTGACCAAACTACTTAATGTTGGTTAAATAACACTATGGTAGAGTAATTTCTTAGTCCAACAGTTTAATCTGGGAAAACTTTCATAGGTAATTAGGTTAGAGGATAGTTTAGTTGGTTTTATTTCAATAAAACATGCATGAAGATGGATGTTGAACCATATATTTGATGTTTGAAAGTTGGATGCCTAACCCCCATGGTGACAAAAAGTAGGGAACGCTGGGCAAACCCACATAAAGCACTTGTCCTAAGTTTCGGAGAAAATATGATTTTTGTGTTGGCAGATTAAAGAAAGTGCACAAATGAACGACTAAGGTGTTGGTGCTCAGATCTACAGTTAACAAGTTTTTCTAGACCCCCCCCGACTGTTCTACCTTTAACGGTGGGGGGGGGGAGGGTATATGGAAATATGGGTAACAAAAGAGGACATCTGAACAATTGAGGCATTGGCACCCAGATCTACATCCAAGATTAAATTCCAAACCCCCCCTGACTGTTCTACTTTTAATGGTGGGGGGCGAGGTCCGGAATGTTTGTTAAAAATTGTGCTCAGATCTACGGTCCAGAGGCAGGCGCACCGATGGACGGTTGATGACATTTTTCAAACCCCCTCAACCGGTCTTCTTTTAATGGTGGGGGCGGGGGGTCTGGAATGAAATGGTATTTTTGAAGGGCCCCTCCGCTAACATGGTAGGAATATATTACACCAGACTCCCACCACTTACCTAAAACCATTTTACCACTTTTATGACATACCCCTAACGTCCCATGACATCATTTTCCACTATCTTCTCCTAATAATCCCATCTCATAACTATGTCAGTCCTTTCCCCCTGCTCACCTGTCACAGGTCCCTTGACCATTGCTAGTCTTTAATCAACACCCTCCATGACACCCAGTCATACTCGTCACTCATTTTTTACCTACCATCTCACACCCCAAAGGACCCATTGGCCATTTATTACAGGTTAACTTATCTATTAGCCTGCTGATCTGTCCCCCACACCCAATAGGTATCCGTTTGTTCAAAAATAACCCTTCTCCTCATTCTCCCATTGCTCATATTATCCTCACACCAAAATGTTTTTTCCTTGCCCTCTCTCTGATTCATCCAGCAGCCCAAAACCATAGCCATTCCCACTAACGTTTTGGTTTGAATTGCGGGTACTTTTACAACAATGGCGCCAAAATCCAAGAAAGTAGAAGCTGAGGAAAATCCTTTCCTCCCACCTCCTGTCGACCTTGATAGGATCCCATTGGCTGAAAAAGATCATCTAATATCATATACAAGGTGTGAATTTAACTTTGCGGATTTGCAGTCATGGCCCAAAGACACTTTCTTATATTAGAGTGATGAAATTGGGCTTTGGGAGTCCAATCTTCCTCTATATCTTTTTCCCTAGGTCCATCATTTCCCTAAATTTGCCCTCAAATTCTAGGTGCATTACCTCCCCGACCAGATAACCATAGTATCGTCATCGAGAGAAACTTTGTTCTTCATCACACCATAGTCCATTGATCAGATGATGCAGATACCTAGAACTGAATCTGCCTCCGCTTTTAATCTTGAAATCATAATAGATTTATACCAGAAACTATCTTTCCCTCAGAGACCCCATATTTTTGAGCTTTTTCTCCCATAGGATACTCATCTCCCCAAGTCAAATCCCACGTATCCTTCCTCCCTATTCTCAGAAAAGGGAAACCAAGTCATTTCATCGCTCTTTTCTCTGCTTGGTTATTTTTCAGATGAATGGGTGGATGAACCCATATTAGGTTTTCTGTCCATTTTCTCTACAGAGGAAAGGCCCACCACTCAGTTCGAATATAATACTTTCTTGGTGGAGAGTATTCACAAGCAACTTTCAAAATTTGCTATAGAGGGCATGTTCCACTATTCCTCCATACTGGCTTACATGTTCATCTTCTTTCAAGTGGACAAGTTCTTTTTCTCGATGCAGAAAATGGACAAGAACAGGAAGCCACAGGCAGTAACATCTTGGAATTCGCTGCTTAGACGAAATTCCAGATTTCAGTTTCAAACAGTTCATTGAGCATTTCTACCACCCACTGGTGAGCATGCTCAGTGGAAGACTAGAACCAAGAATAAATGAGGAGATTCATAGGATCTTACACCTCTCCGACCTTGCAAAAACTGGAGATTGGTATCTTTACCAAAATCACACCGAGATCAGAGTATATGGATGTGAGGTAGATCCATACAAACTACCCAAGTATTTAACTGTGAGGATATTTTCCCTAGAGAACATAAGAAAAATGATAAACTCAGACGATATACACTTTGTGTCTCTGAAGAAGAAACAATAGCTCATAATTAAAGGGAAAATAGGGTCTTTTATCTGCAATAGCCAAGGCACCAAGGAAGAGGCAGACAGACTTTTGAAAGAAATGAAGTTCAAAGTTAGTTTCCTGTGGCACTATGATCCATGCGGGATAATTTCAGAGATGAGGGTTAAAAATAAAAATGTTCCATATATTCATATACCCAAGCCTGAGATAGAAAGGTTCGTGAATCAAATGGAGTGGGAGACGAACACTCTGGAAGAGATAGAATAGCAAGACCCTTCAGTTGCGATCTCGCAAACAACCACACCACAGGCTCCAAAGGAGAAAATACCCAGGAAGGATACTTCACCTTCTTTCACCAAAGTCTCGGTTGAAGTTTTCCAATTACATACCAAAAAGCCAAAATCTAGTCATACAACTGACACGACTGGTGAAAAGGAAACCCAATCCACTATGACTATGAAAGGTGATCAGTCACCTCTTATCACAAACAACAAGCAAATCATGTCTACAGTTTCATCCAAGAAGCTGACGGATACTTCACTAGTTGACAAACCGAATAAAGGAGGACCAAAGTTGAGTATTTTTGAGAAATATGACCAGATCAAGAAGAGGAATTAGACACTGACCAACAGTACTTATGCTCAGTTTTGGAAATAGACATCAACGACACAACACAAACTGTTGTCTATGTTTGATACGGAGAAGGGTAGAATGCACATGGCTTTTTTATAGGCACAGGTTCCTGACCCAAGGGAAATTACTGATTATAAAAGGGAAACATTCGAGTTCCACACCATAGATGTGCACCCAACCGATCAAATGGATATGCATAGATAAACTAGAGAAATGGTTTTCTTCACTTTGGCAAATTCTTCTACTTCGGCTGCTAAACTACAAGTCTCTTTGAGCAATGTTTAGACACAACTAAAGTTAGAAAAGATATCATCCTTTGCAAAGGATAATAGAATTAAAACATTGGAAGAATTGGTCCTCAAGATCGGGTATGACCCCTCGAATGTGAAAGCAGTAGGTGAGATTCTTAAAAATAAAAATGTTGATATAGCATCTCTAAGGAAACAACTAAAATTGCCACCAACGGAAGATGCACAGACAAAGGAGATAGTTGAGATAGAAGGTGAGAAGGACGAGATGCTCAAGTTGATCATGGAGAAGAACACACAGTTGAAAGAGATGGGAGTAGAACTGGAAAGGTTAGTGAACGAGAAGGAACATTCAACATCTACGGAGGTCATTCCATTGAGTGCAGTTCCACTCCTAGGAGTAAGCACAACATCTACAATAGAAATTCTCTCAGCAAATCCACTAACAGCTCTGGAAAAGACAATAGAATTAGAAAAATTCATGGGGGAGATGAACTTGCAAGAGACATAAATTAGCAGACTTAAAAACGAGTTTGAGGACCTTCAGGAACTTAAGTCTTCTTACCAAACTAGCTACTCCATGGAGAAACAAACATCAGACAAACTCAAACAGGAATTACAGTAACTTCAAAAGCAAATAGTTGTAGGCAAGACACTTGTTGAGGCCAGGGAAAATATTTGGATGGATGTTATCACTAAAATTTCGTCCGCACAGGGTGACAAGAACTCTGCATCATCAGCACAGAAAAACAGTCATTCATGGCACAAGGATTAATTCCACAGCACAGCAAAAGGGCCAAAACTATACAAAAATGGCTAAAAAATTAAAAGGCNACATGGTACTAGACTGGCATATATCACATCAAGCTACACATACATAACCATCTCCTACATCCTGTCACAGCATATCGATAGCATCAACATTATCAACATAAAACAACACATGTAAGAAACATTTGGATCTCAAAAAACAGGTATACTCATATATATATATACGTGGTCCTCTAAGGCCATCCAAATGTTTATATACACAAATATACAACGGCCCGCAGGCCCGTGCCACATCACGGTACAAAACTCGGCTCACCAGCCTAATCAAAATCAGTACACAATGAATGATACAATCAGGGGGCCTCTAAGGCACCCCCCGCTACCCCTCATTCAGGAGGTGGTGGTGGCCCACCTCCACCTACCCCAGGCGGTGGTGGTGGCGCAGGCGTCCACTAGTCATAGCAGCCAACACAGCTGCTCTCCGCATGATCGACCGCCATGGTGGCGGTAGCCCGATGCACTGTTCCAGGAACTCCTCGTCCTGTATCTGGGTCCACATTCCCTCAGGCACATCGCGGAAAACCGTCTCAAAACGATGGACAATATCCTCATCTACTCCGGCTGCCGCCGGAGGAGCATGCGATGGCCCCGCACCAGGGTCATCCCAGCGGTGCCTCTGCGCCGGTCTCTCAGCCTCTGTTGGTCCCCCAGCAGCCTCATCCCTCGGCCGCCTCCCTCCACGCGGCGGTATCTCCTGCTGCGCTGGCGCCTA